>VOQZ01002013.1:0-93504 GCA_008079305.1 Phytophthora palmivora
GGTGAAACCTTCGGGCCACGCCTCGGCTCCACTGCAGAGCCTACCAGTACCAGCGAACTGCTGGAAGTCGATGAGCCTCGACTTCGTCTTCGGCCTGCCGGCCGATGACAAGGGCAACACCGGCATATTGGTGTTTGTCTGCCGTTTGAGCAAGATGGTGCATCTTGCTCCGGTACGTGACAAGGTCACCGGGAAACAAGCTGCACAGCTGTTCCTAGATAGTGTGTTTCGCTATCATGGTCTACCAGAGACCATAGTCTCGGACAGAGACCCGCGTTTCACGGGTGCGTTCTGGGACACCCTGTTCCAATTGTTGGGAACTAAGTTGACGATGTCAACTGCGGACCATCCGCAGACGGATGTTCAGACGGAGCGCGTCAACCGCGTGCTCGAAGATACTCTGCGCAGTATCTGTGCGGAAGCACCTCGATCCTGGTCGGATCAGCTTCTTATGGTTGAGTTTGCACTCAACAATGCGGTACACGCATCAACGGGATTTATTCCGTTCTATTTGAATGGGTTACGCCACCCCCAGGTGCCGCTAACCTTGCGGGGAGGCACTGCGGCCTCCATCGTAAGCGGAGGAGAGGTTCGGAAAGTCTTTTCCTCTCATGTCTTGGAGATCGAGCCAAAGTCTTTAAAAAGACAATTGTCGTTCTTTACAGACAACAGGCTGACGTTGATCAGCCCGGTTAGAGATGCGATGGCAACAGCCCAAGATAGACAAAAGAGTACTCAGACAAACATGCAAGAGGAAACTTAAGTGTGTTTAAACAAGGTGAATTGGTGTTGTTAGACACTAAAAACCTACCAGTAAACCTGGTACGCTCCGTAGGGAGCAACAAGTTGAAGCATCGCTTCATCGGACCCTTTGCGGTCCTGGCCAGACATGGCGCGGCGTATACCATTGACCTCCCAAAGTCAATGGCGACGCACCCGACGTTCTACGTGGGGCGTCTTAAGCGGTATCACGATCCGCTGGGTCTTCCTTCTCGGACGGAGGAAGACCAAGGTGAGAACTCACCTCCTCGAAACGAGGCTGAGTCCTCTGGACAACCGGAGTTGCCGGTGTCGAAGCCTGTGAATGATACACAGGCTGGTACCCACGCGAGTCATACGAAGGGTATGACGGTACCGAGTGGGAAGAACTTGGGTAAGAACTATACCCATAAGCCGAGTGGTACGAGTACCCCTGCGGCTCATAAGAGGGCATCCGACCATGCACCTCATGGCTTAGAACGTCTAAGCCTCGACGGAGCTCCTTCAAGGCAGCAGCCGGAGCTCGGCGGTCAAGGCGCCCATGGAGCTCATGAGTCTCACGACCAAGAGCGTCCAAGTCCTGACGAAGGACCTCAAGGGCCCCCGGCTTGCCAGCGTGAGAGACAGCCTGACCACCAGGTCCAAGCCCAAGGGCTATCTCGATCGCGTAAGCACAATCTCGAAGCTGACGGACCTCGTCGCTTAACAGGGACCCCACAGAGTCCCGACCCGAAGTTGAGGGTCCAGAAGATTACGGCTGAGAGGGATCCTCGTACTCAAACGTGTGCGAGAGCTCCTCCTGCCCTCCTTGATCGGAACGGCGAGCTCCACTACCATGTGGAGCGGGTCGTTCAAGAGCGGCGGCGCTCTGGAAAGCGCCAGCTGCTAGTGAAGTGGCGGGGTTACCCCTCGTCACAGAACTCGTGGGAGCCGGAAGACCGACTACGGGTTGACTGCCCGAAGGCTGTTGAGATCTGGGATCTGCAACAGCCGGGGCGTAAGTAGTCCGCGGCTTCTTAGCCGCCTTACGGTGTACGGTCCCTGGGTTGACGGAACCGTACCCGCGCTCATCTTGAGCGCTGGACTCAGACTGCTGTCTAAGTCCCTCCATAACGGAGTGGAGTTGCCGCTTAGCGATTAAGTGGGCAAACTCGATGCGAAGATCTCGCTGGTCCAATACATAGGACGGCAGACGATCTTCTCGGAGTTCTTTCAACTCTTGAACTGTGAAGTTCTTTAGAGAAACCCATCTCCAGAACAGGTCTTCTGCCTGGGTCTGGGTCGTGGTGTTCTCGGGCTGTACCCAAGGGTAACCCCATACGGGGAAGAGCCCACCACGGTCTTCCGGTTTCTTGCGGAGACTTGTAAATTCCTTGAGAGGAATTCGGTGTGGTGCAAGTAGCACACACCTAGCGGCCTCAATGTCGTTGACAAAGAGTGGTTCGTCTTGAACCAAGGCACGCTCATAGGCGCCACGCGAAGTGCGCCCATGGTTTAGACCACGAGGGGCCTTAAGGTGCTCCAGGAACATAGGAGACCCAGGCCCCTCATCCGGTGGATAGTATCCGCGAGGATACACCGGCGTGGGAGGCACAGGAGTGCCTTGCTGTTGAGCAGCTTGATAGCGCTCCTGCTGCTCACCGAGATCATTGGAGATCTCTTGGGGCTCGGAGGCAGCCCCTCCTCTTCCTCCTCGTTTGAGGAATCAGACAGGGATCGGAATCCCTTTGCGATGGAAGGCTCTGAAGAAGGAGAGCCAGGGGCTGCGCGCTTCTTAGCAGCAGCAGCACCCTCATCAGCCCGTTTTGAAGAAGCTGCCTTCACAGCTTGGGCTCGAGCCTTACCCTCGGTTAAGGTAAGGTTCTTGGCAGGCGAGCTCGTCGAAGCTGCCTTAGTCTCAGATGATGCAGTATCATCAACAGGAGCGTCCTGTGGAGAAGCGTCATGTGCAGGAGCGTCCTGTGAAGGATCATCCTGTGAAGGAGTTGGATCCTTGGTGGATCCAGGAGCGTCCCTATCAGACTCTGATCCCGTGATCATTGAGATATCGAAGACCGGGGACTCTGCCCCAGGACTATGGTCCCGATAGGCAAACCGAGGGTTCGGCCTGTCGTCGGGCGACAGGGAGCGCGAGCGACTGCGTCATGGGCTCCCTCCTTGTTTGGCAGCAGCAGCGGTATGCTTGCTGGCTGCCTCGGAAGCCGCCCTGCGGGCTTCTTTTCGCGGAGCGGCCTTGTCCTTCGACTTGGAGTTAGCAGTCTTCGACCTCGCGGTCTTAGACTTAGAAGGCGCCGAAGCGCCGTGGGTGCTTGCCTTCTTAGGCATCGTTAGGGAGATTGACGTGGAAACCTCGAGGTGTCTTGAACGCGCTGAAAGGCTTCATGAAAGCCGCAAAGCCACAACGGTGGATCGTAGATGGATGTCGACAAGAGAATGTAAGAGAGCGGCGCTCTCTTCCTAACTCCTCATTGGTTGGGGGGTGTTTCCAACCCAAGTGGAGGAGGATGTAACGGGGTTACATGAAGGGGTACCCTAGAAAGGGTACGGCCTCTAGAAGTAGATATACTTCTGTGGGTATTTGTTTTAATACTCTGTTGGAGTGGTGTGGACCACACTACTGCCACGTAGGTTCGGTGGCTGAGGGCCAACCAATAGCATTAAACCTACCTTTTATATGCATAATTAGGTTAAAGTATAGTTAATTAGTAATTTGTATTACAGGCCAAATGAACCTAATTAACTATAAATAAATCAGTCTAAAATCTACTCTAAACTGGCTATTAAGTCCCCTCAGACCAGGGACTAGTGAACTGCCGTTCACTTAGAGTTTGTACTACTTTAATAGCACGCTTCCTCAAGCAACGTGCTCGTGTGACCCCGTCACAAATTAACTATAATTTAACCTTAATATGCATTTAAAATTAGGTCAAATGCTATTGGTTGGCCCTCCGCCACCAGACCTACGTGGCAGTAGTGTGGTCCACACCACTCCAACAGAGTATTAAAACAAATACCCACAGAAGTATATCTACTTCTAGAGGCCGTACCCTTTCTAGGGTACCCCTTCATGTAACCCCGTTACATCCTCCTCCACTTGGGTTGGAAACACCCCCCAACCAATGAGGAGTTAGGAAGAGAGCGCCGCTCTCTTACATTCTCTTGTCGACATCCATCTACGATCCACCGTTGTGGCTTTGCGGCTTTCATGAAGCCTTTCAGCGCGTTCAAGACACCTCGAGGTTTCCACGTCAATCTCCCTAACGATGCCTAAGAAGGCAAGCACCCACGGCGCTTCGGCGCCTTCTAAGTCTAAGACCGCGAGGTCGAAGACTGCTAACTCCAAGTCGAAGGACAAGGCCGCTCCGCGAAAAGAAGCCCGCAGGACGGCTTCCGAGGCAGCCAGCAAGCATACCGCTGCTGCTGCCAAACAAGGAGGGAGCCCATGACGCAGTCGCTCGCGCTCCCTGTCGCCCGACGACAGGCCGAACCCTCGGTTTGCCTATCGGGACCATAGTCCTGGGGCAGAGTCCCCGGTCTTCGATATCTCGATGATCACGGGATCAGAGTCTGATAGGGACGCTCCTGGATCCACCAAGGATCCAACTCCTTCACAGGATGATCCTTCACAGGACGCTCCTGCACATGACGCTCCTCCACAGGACGCTCCTGTTGATGATACTGCATCATCTGAGACTAAGGCAGCTTCGACGAGCTCGCCTGCCAAGAACCTTACCTTAACCGAGGGTAAGGCTCGAGCCCAAGCTGTGAAGGCAGCTTCTTCAAAACGGGCTGATGAGGGTGCTGCTGCTGCTAAGAAGCGCGCAGCCCCTGGCTCTCCTTCTTCAGAGCCTTCCATCGCAAAGGGATTCCGATCCCTGTCTGATTCCTCAAACGAGGAGGAAGAGGAGGGGCTGCCTCCGAGCCCCAAGAGATCTCCAATGATCTCGATGAGCAGCAGGAGCGCTATCAAGCTGCTCAACAGCAAGGCACTCCTGTGCCTCCCACGCCGGTGTATCCTCGCGGATACTATCCACCGGATGAGGGGCCTGGGTCTCCTATGTTCCTGGAGCACCTTAAGGCCCCTCGTGGTCTAAACCATGGGCGCACTTCGCGTGGCGCCTATGAGCGTGCCTTGGTTCAAGACGAACCACTCTTTGTCAACGACATTGAGGCCGCTAGGTGTGTGCTACTTGCACCACACCGAATTCCTCTCAAGGAATTTACAAGTCTCCGCAAGAAACCGGAAGACCGTGGTGGGCTCTTCCCCGTATGGGGTTACCCTTGGGTACAGCCCGAGAACACCACGACCCAGACCCAGGCAGAAGACCTGTTCTGGAGATGGGTTTCTCTAAAGAACTTCACAGTTCAAGAGTTGAAAGAACTCCGAGAAGATCGTCTGCCGTCCTATGTATTGGACCAGCGAGATCTTCGCATCGAGTTTGCCCACTTAATCGCTAAGCGGCAACTCCACTCCGTTATGGAGGGACTTAGACAGCAGTCTGAGTCCAGCGCTCAAGATGAGCGCGGGTACGGTTCCGTCAACCCAGGGACCGTACACCGTAAGGCGGCTAAGAAGCCGCGGACTACTTACGCCCCGGCTGTTGCAGATCCCAGATCTCAACAGCCTTCGGGCAGTCAACCCGTAGTCGGTCTTCCGGCTCCCACGAGTTCTGTGACGAGGGGTAACCCCGCCACTTCACTAGCAGCTGGCGCTTTCCAGAGCGCCGCCGCTCTTGAACGACCCGCTCCACATGGTAGTGGAGCTCGCCGTTCCGATCAAGGAGGGCAGGAGGAGCTCTCGCACACGTTTGAGTACGAGGATCCCTCTCAGCCGTAATCTTCTGGACCCTCAACTTCGGGTCGGGACTCTGTGGGGTCCCTGTTAAGCGACGAGGTCCGTCAGCTTCGAGATTGTGCTTACGCGATCGAGATAGCCCTTGGGCTTGGACCTGGTGGTCAGGCTGTCTCTCAGGCTGGCAAGCCGGGGGCCCTTGAGGTCCTTCGTCAGGACTTGGACGCTCTTGGTCGTGAGACTCATGAGCTCCATGGGCGCCTTGACCGCCGAGCTCCGGCTGCTGCCTTGAAGGAGCTCCGTCGAGGCTTAGACGTTCTAAGCCATGAGGTGCATGGTCGGATGCCCTCTTATGAGCCGCAGGGGTACTCGTACCACTCGGCTTATGGGTATAGTTCTTACCCAAGTTCTTCCCACTCGGTACCGTCATACCCTTCGTATGACTCGCGTGGGTACCAGCCTGTGTATCATTCACAGGCTTCGACACCGGCAACTCCGGTTGTCCAGAGGACTCAGCCTCGTTTCGAGGAGGTGAGTTCTCACCTTGGTCTTCCTCCGTCCGAGAAGGAAGACCCAGCGGATCGTGATACCGCTTAAGACGCCCCACGTAGAACGTCGGGTGCGTCGCCATTGACTTTGGGAGGTCAATGGTATACGCCGCGCCATGTCTGGCCAGGACCGCAAAGGGTCCGATGAAGCGATGCTTCAACTTGTTGCTCCCTACGGAGCGTACCAGGTTTACTGGTAGGTTTTTAGTGTCTAACAACACCAATTCACCTTGTTTAAACACACTTAAGTTTCCTCTTGCATGTTTGTCTGAGTACTCCTTTTGTCTATCTTGGGCTGTTGCCATCGCATCTCTAACCGGGCTGATCAACGTCAGCCTGTTGTCTGTAAAGAACGACAATTGTCTTTTTAAAGACTTTGGCTCGATCTCCAAGACATGAGAGGAAAAGACTTTCCGAACCTCTCCTCCGCTTACGATGGAGGCCGCAGTGCCTCCCCGCAAGGTTAGCGGCACCTGGGGGTGGCGTAACCCATTCAAATAGAACGGAATAAATCCCGTTGATGCGTGTACCGCATTGTTGAGTGCAAACTCAACCATAAGAAGCTGATCCGACCAGGATCGAGGTGCTTCCGCACAGATACTGCGCAGAGTATCTTCGAGCACGCGGTTGACGCGCTCCGTCTGAACATCCGTCTGCGGATGGTCCGCAGTTGACATCGTCAACTTAGTTCCCAACAATTGGAACAGGGTGTCCCAGAACGCACCCGTGAAACGCGGGTCTCTGTCCGAGACTATGGTCTCTGGTAGACCATGATAGCGAAACACACTATCTAGGAACAGCTGTGCAGCTTGTTTCCCGGTGACCTTGTCACGTACCGGAGCAAGATGCACCATCTTGCTCAAACGGCAGACAAACACCAATATGCCGGTGTTGCCCTTGTCATCGGCCGGCAGGCCGAAGACGAAGTCGAGACTCATCGACTTCCAGCAGTTCGCTGGTACTGGTAGGCTCTGCAGTGGAGCCGAGGCGTGGCCCGAAGGTTTCACCCTCTGACATGTTTCACATGTCTTGACATAGTGTGCCACCCACTTATACATTCGGGACCACCAACATGTCTGAGAGCCCGCTTGGTAGGTCTTCTCTCGGCCAAGGCAGCCACTCATCGGCGCGTCATGCGCCTCCAGAAATATGCCATACTTCAGATCCTCGTCGTTTGGAACGACAACCCGAGGAGGATCTCTAGGGTCTACTCTGTAATGGAGTAACCCATCGGCCAGCTCATAACGATGGAGCTGCGCCCGCTGTAGAGGCGAGATCCTATCGACTTTGGCGTCCTTGCCATCGCACAAGAACCGCACCAGTGGTGTGTAGTGCTCGTCCTCTTGATACGCTAAGCGTATCCGATCGTATAGATCTGTCGTGACCCGACTGACATGAGCTAACTCATAGTCAGGTCGACGCGACAATGCATCGGCAAGCACGTTGAGCTTGCCCGGCTTGTATTCAACGCGGAAGTTGTATTCCGCGAAGAATGACAGCCACCTCGCCATCCGCTGCGACAGGTGCGGCGAGTTGGTGGCAGTCCGCAAGGACGCGTGATCAGTATAGATCACAAAGGGCCTCGTGCCCAAGAGATGAACTCTAAATTTGACAAGAGCGTACTTCATTGCAAGTAGCTCCTTGTCATGAACGGGATAGTTCCGTTCGGCAGCCTTCAGCTGCCTGGACTGGAAGGAGGTAACACGTTCGTGTCCTTCATCGTCCCTCTGCAACAGCGCACAGCCTATTGTATAGTCAGAAGCATCACAGACGACGCTAAATGACTTGTTTTCGTCCGGCAAGGCCAGGACTGGCGCTTGCTGTAAGCTCGCCTTGATGCTGTCAAAAGCATCCTGGTGCTGTTGCTCCCAAACCCAGTCGGCATCCTTCTTTAAGAGATCCGACAAAGGTGAGCTAGTTCAGCGTACCCTGCGCTGTACTTATGAAGATAGTTGGCTAAGCCCAACCACTTCCGGAGGTCCTTCTGCGACCTCGGGGTTGGCCAAGCCGCTTTGGCCTTGACCTTCCCTGGATCGGCACGTACGCCGACCCTGCTGACAAAGCAGCCAAGGACTTTTATCTCCTCAGCTGAAAAGACGCACTTGTCGATGTTGGCATAGAGATTGCTGGCTCTCAGGACCTCAAACACTCGACGGAGGTGCTTCAAATGCATCTCCATGGCCGTCTGGCCGTCTTCGGCACAGATATGGACGAATATATCGTCAAAGTATGTCTGAGCGAACGTACGCAATGGTCTTAACAGTTGTGTGACCAAGCGATTGAACGTCGCTGGGGTATTCGATAGCCCTTGTAGTATCACGAACCACTCCCAGAGCATCCCGCTCGGGGTGCTCACTGCGGTGAAAGGAATGTCACTCTCCCGCATCAGGATCTGGTAATATTCATCTACCCGATCCAGGGCGCTATACAGCGTACAACCCGACATGTGTAGTGAAGCAGATAAGAGGTTTTCCGATCTCGATCTCGTCCCGTCAATCGAGATCAAGAGCAATCCCTCTCTATGGTGATCCTCGATGTAGTGACATTCACCATAATGACCAAGTGAATGCGTGCGCCATCATCCCCGTCCAAGACGATTGTACCCACGCGATATCGATCCTGACAGGTAAATATCGATCTTGGCTTTATTATAGGTATTATGGAGCCAGTGCATTATGGATAGCCACAGATGGGAAGCATAGGACATTAACCATTAATTCAGAGTTGTTTTTACCTTCTACTACACAAGTCTTCCTTCTTCTTCGCTATTCCGGGTAGGGATATACAAGATTGGCCCTCCCGACGTCACGCAGGATCAAGATCGACACTAAGTAGAACCCCTACGCCCAGATTGCTTGGCTGGACGTTCGTCAACCCTCAAATCTCAAGACCCCGCTATAGGAAGCGGCAAACACGTATTAGAACTACTGGATTAAGGTCACACACCGACCACAAGACCCCCCCCGAGCTAAGATCGACACTGGTCAGAACAAGATCGACCAAGTACAACCAAGATCAAAGCTTAATAACTACACGGCGCAGCGAGTAGAAGTATCCCCGCTGCTGCCACCTCTCCCGCTGTCCTGTCAGACAGCAAGATCGACAACAAGCGCGTCTATCGAGATCACCCGAGGAGCGATCTAGTCCCACCGACGGGTACACAAGGTGAGATCAAGTAACTTCACGGAAGATCGGAGTACCCCGTCCGTTAGTCGGCAGTTCGGGCGCAGTGTGCAAGAGGAATCCTGTCATCTTGCGATTTCGCAGAACCACTTCGCCACACATGTTGTTCAACAACACATCCTTGCGAGGGATCGGCGTCTGTGCCGGTACCGTCGCATTGTTCAGCTTGTTGTAAGCATGGACCAGATGCCACTTCCCGTTCGGTTTACGAACGCAGAAGGTTGGCGTCGAGTGTGGGGACTTTGACTCCCGCACCATGCCCGACTTCGCCTTTTCGGCGAAGAAGGCATCTATGACCTCGCACTGCTCGCGAGGTAGAGGCCACTGCCTCGTGACACAATACTTTGTGCCAGGCACGAGGTCAATCTCGTGCCGAACTCCCCGATCCGATGGTAGTTGGGATGGTGGGTGCTTCGACACCACATCCGAGTACTCTTTCACAAGAGGATACACTGGATCCTCCGGATTCTTGAGAATCTCAGAACATAAGCGCGTTGCACGCTGCTTCGTGAACCCCTCCAGGACGTCCTCGTCCATTACGGAGGAAGAGTTCAATTCTTCAGGAGAGGTCTCCGGCTTCAGGAGCACCATCTCCGCAATCTCTCCGGCCTTCAACTCGGCCAGGAAGTCCTTCATGGACAATTCCTCGAGGTTCAGCAGTGCTGACACCTCTGGCAGTGGCTCCAGATGGACGGCACCTGCCTTCACTTGACGACCGGACACGCCGTCGAAGACATGGCATTGTACTTCGACCGGCCGTGCCGGTGGAGTCTCAGACTCCGAGTGCTTTGTTATCCACACGGGAGGTGCTCAATGACACCTCCGCCCTCGCACTGGTCTTCTTGACCCCGCGTGGAACTACGTTACCCACGCTAGAGACGCATACTGCGCTCTCAATCTTCTTCTCGGTCTCTTCGACCTCGTGTGGAACTATGTTACCCACACCGGAAGCGCTCTCAGCGTCCTCCCCAGCAGCCTCAGCTGCTTGCGGACCTATGTTACCCGCTTGTGGACCTATGTTACTCACCTGTGAATCTATGATACCCACACAGGAGACGCCTTCAGCGCTCTCCTTAGTAGCCTCTGCTGCTTGCGGACCAATGTTACCCGCCTGGTCAGTGCCGTCCGGCACTGCCACAGTCGAAGACCATACGGCGCGACGACTCTCAGCGTTGGGACTTGCCGTCGTGGCAATCCCACACGCTTGGCACTGAGCCTTGGTCTCACGACCGGTTGCGAGGCTCATCGCAACATCTTCACTGGGGCCAGTGACTCCCAGTACTTCTTCAGGCGCATAAGCGCCTTGGCGACCATCTCTGGCGCCCCAGTCCCGGACAGAGGTGGGAACATTACTCACCAAAGCTCTGTCGGAGACTGCAGGCCGGCTAGCCCCAATGGCCTTACCACGCCAATCGATCCAGGGCTCGTGCTTTTCGAGCCGCGGCATGCCCAGGATCAAGTCGTACTTGTCCATGTCTAGGACAAGGAACGACTCCGTGCTGTCAAAGTCCTCAAACTTTACAGCCAGGTCCATACGGACCCCAGGTACGTTAACCACCGTACCATCGGCCAGTCTCACCAAGACCTTGCCCCTGCCTTTGCTTTCTCGTAAAGCATCGGCATACTTGTCGCCATTCCGCGCGACCGTCTGGCGTCGAGCAAAGTACGTCGACGCCCCAGAGTCAATCAGGACTCTAAAGGGACCTCCATATCCCCGTACACTCGCGTGTACCACGAGCAGTCCGCCGCTGCTCTTTCTCGTCTCGAGAGCACCCAGGCTCTCAGGGGCTAAGCCTCCATGGCGTGCGCCGTCCGCACTCCTACCATGGGGACTTAGATCTTCCCTAGTAGGGCGCCCCGCCCCTACTGGTGACCCCAGTTCCCCTGGCTCTTGGGTCGCGGCTTCTGCCACGGGCCCCTCGAGCCCCTAGGTTTGGAAGGGAACTTCCTTTGCCCTCCCGCAGGGCAGGCACGTTGCATGTGCCCGAGCTTCCCACATCTGTAGCAACGGATGGAGCTCTGTACGGCCGTACCCAGTTCCATGGGTACCGGCCCGGTGCTAGCTCCAGCTGCTGGAGCTCCTTGCACTGCGCCTGACGACGCATTGTGGCCTTGCCACACCGACCTAGGAGTACGAACCTGTCGGTGGCTGTACTCCTCTTGGAGGGCGATCTGGATCGCCTCCTCCATAGTGTTCGCGTGCACGCGGAACAACTGTGTGCGGGATGGACCCACCTTCAGGCCATCCATGAACACTTCCACCTTGATTTGTTCAGGTAGGGGGTTCCTCACCAGAGATGCTGCGAGTACTCGCATCTCCGGGATGTACTCATGCAGCTCACGCTTCCCTTGTTTACAGGCAAGGAAGCGCGAGCGCTGGCGATACTCATAGTTCGCCGGAAGGAAGGCGGCTCTAAGCTGTTGACACAGCTTAGCCCAGGTTGTGAAACAACCCGGCGTTGTCGCTTCGCGCGTGTACGCCCAGGTCTTAGCCCGACCTACCAGGTTGGACAGGGCAAAAGCGACCCGAAGTCGCTCGGTCGAGATTAGAGCCGCGTCCATCGCGAGCTCGACCTCTCAGACCCAGAAGTGGAGGTTCTCTCCCTCCTTTCCCTCATAAGGATTAACCTTAAGCCTCAGCGGCTTAGGTTGGGCTGGCTTCATCTCAGCCACGGGGTCTGCAGCCCCTGTACGTGGGCGATAAGCCCTCTCTCGTACGTGTCGAACGCCTCGATGCGTTCGACCTGCTCGGCCGGCGTAGCAGCCGCCAAGCTTCGGAGGGCATCTCCTCCAAAGATGCCCACCATCTTCCGGACCGACTCAAACTGAGAGTCGGTCAAATGAGGGAACTCCCCTCTATCCATCCTGGCTTACCTTGTAGGAGCCACTGAGAATTCAGGTAGTCAATCTACACGCGTAGGCGTGGATTGACTACAAGTGCTACCAAGTGTGACGGGGTCACACGAGCACCTTGCTTGAGGAAGCGTGCTATTAAGAGTATACAAACTCTAAGTGAACGGCAGTTCACTAGTCCCTGGTCTTAGGGGACTTAATAGCCAGTTTAAAGTAGATTTTAGACTGATTTATTTATAGTTATTTAGGTTTATTGGCCTGTAATACAAACTCCTAATTAACTATACTTAAACCTAATTATGCATATAAAAGGTAGGTTTAATGCTATTGGTTGGCCCTCAGCCACCGAACCTACGTGGCAGTAGTGTGGTCCACACCACTCCAGCAGAGTATTAAAACAAATACTCACAGAAGTATATCTACTTCTAGAGGCGGTACCCTGTCTGGGGTACCCCTCATGTAACCCCGTTACAAACTTGGTGTGCCATTGTACAGTGGAATAATATACTTCTCCAGTGTGAACAAATACTTGACCTTGGCCTCGTTCGCTGCTTCAGTGATCCCAATATCAATCTACTTCCATCGTCGGAGCAGAGTCTGACTACGTTGCTTCGTATCATTGTGGCGAAGTGGTTCTGCGAAATCGCAAGATCGCAGGAGTCCTCTTGCGCACTGCGCCCGAACTGCCGACTAACGGACGGGGTACTCCGATCTTCCGTGAAGTTACTTGATCTCACCTTGTGTACCCGTCGGTGGGACTAGATCGCTCCTCGGGTGATCTCGATAGACGCGCTTGTTGTCGATCTTGCTGTCTGACAGGACAGCGGGAAGGGTGGCAGCAGCGGGGATACTTCTACTCGCTGCGCCGTGTAGTTATCGAGCTTCGATCTTGGATGCACTTGGTCGATCTTGCCTTGGCCAGTGTCGATCTTAGCTCGGGGGGTCTTGTGGTCGGTGTGTGACCTTAATCCAGTAGTTCTAATACGTGCTTGCCGCTTCCTATAGCGGGGTCTTGAGATTTGAGGGTTGACGAACGTCCAGCCAAGCAATCTGGGCGTAGGGGTTCTACTTAGTGTCGATCTTGATCCTGCGTGACGTCGGGAGGGCCAATCTTGTATATCCCTACCCGGAATAGCGAAGAAGAAGGAAGACTTGTGTAGTAGAAAGTAAAAACAACTCTGAATTAATGGTTAATGTCCTATGCTTCCCATCTGTGGCTATCCATAATGCACTGGCTCCATAATACCTATAATAAAGCCAAGATCGATATTTACCTGTCAGGATCGATATCGCGTGGGTACAATCGTCTTGGACGGGGATGATGGCGCACGCATTCACTTGGTCATTATAGTGAATGTCTCTATATCGAGGATCACCATAGAGAGGAGTTAGTCGCAACCTTGATTGACGGGACATGATTGAAGTCGGAAAACTTCTTATCCGCTTCACCACAACCGTCCCCTGAACAAGCGACTGCCGCACAACGGTTTTCGCTCGCTGCATCGTAGTCCAGGTTCAATGCCAACTTCGCCTCGAGCCACACCTTCTAATAATGTTTTGCTGATGTAAGATCAAGACTTGTCTCCTCGTTCGACGTCACTGGCGCCTGAGATTGGTACGGTCGTCGAACTTCCATGCCTAAGATCTAGATCGACCGGGTCTGACAAATATAGATTATTCGCCATTTCGGGAGATTAAACGGTTGTCGATCTTCCCTGTCCCAGATCTATTTTTCTCCTGCAAGATCATTGCCGGATCGTCGGATAGTCATACGTCAATCATTTCGCCCAACGTCGATCTTCCCTGTCTCAGATCTATTTTCTTCTGCATGATCATTGCCGTCGCTTTCAAGTTCGTCAGATAGTCGTACGTCATCCCTTTCGCCCAATTTCGCCAAGATCGACACGATGAATTAGTCCATGAAATCGAGCACGGGCTACTTCCAAGCCGCGTGAATCTTATGACCCACTGCAGTCCACATCCCGTAGCACAGTCCACTAAAATGAGATCATCAATCTCAGTTGCCAAGCTCAAGATCAAGATCAACCGTTGTCGGTGGCCCAACAGCAGCTGCAGGTTCAGAGTCCAAGCTTGTGGGCTTCAACGTCAGGTCAATGTACAGAATCGCCGTATCATCTGACTTCAGGAGGTACGAGATCAACTCTAAGACTTGTCGGATTGAACGAGATCAATCGGTGGCGAAATAACCTCCTCTGAGCGTCTAGATAAAAGTCGCGCTAGATCTTCATGCTTGTGGTAAGTACTTAGTATGGAATTTCCAGATCGCGACATTATACCCCTTCTCATTTTTGGTCTTGTCTCAATGTATCACGGTGACTTAGCTCGTCCCTGCTCAGAGGTTGGATCGTCCCAGATCGATCTAGAAACTTCTGCAAAATCGCACCTTCACTTTCTGAAGCCTCGTCACTTTAAGATCTGGTACCACAACGTGACCGCCGTTACATTAGCGGATGCACTTCGGCCGTCGATCTAGCAGAACCTTGATGGCTGAAATAATAACGCCGAACTCTCGCTGATCATCCAGCATCACATATTCCACACCTCTGAGACGAGGTGTTAATGCGACATCCTCTGCGACGGGATCTAATACTAACGTTGCAATAGTATAACCTGGCCAATAACCTTCATGCTCTTGCAAAACATTCCATATCCTTCGCTGTGATATCCTTTTTGTGGTACGTCGATCTTGAAATATCAACGTCTTCGATCTAGTGTCGCATGACCACTAGTCGGTTCACACACATCGTATACACCACTGTCCACCTAATCTACCGCCATCCGATAGATCCTCCACCTGTTCCTTCGTGATGTGACCAGCTCACTTCACGATCTCGCCTCCTCATGGCTCCTCATGTGATTGCATGACTTCGAATCGATTTCGAATCGTTCGATCTCGCAAATAGTCATACAGTAGAGCTCCACAATTAAGATCGGCTTCATCTACCCATGTCGGTTCGTCATATCCTTTCTAAGTGTACCAAGAATTCACGTAATGTGCGTCCATATCGTGTCCGCCTCCCAGACCGCATGTCTACGATCTTCTCGACTTCGTATTCATCATTGTCTAGATCTCGTATCCAGCTGTCCTCAGGCAACAGCGCTTCATCAAAATCATATCGATCTTGTATTGTCAACCGCATCTGGGGACGGTCCGGAAATTGTCGTACAGGTTTGATCTTAGAGACATGCACCACCGGGAAGAGTCGATATTCTGTACCGGCGATCTCAAGACGTACGGCATGTTCTTCCACCAACGCCAACACACGGAAAGGACCGTGCCACATGTGTGCCAGCTTACGCGCATATCCTTCCTTGACTCGATCTAAATACAGCCACACTTGAGTTCCAACTTTGATCTCATGTGGTCGGACCGTTTCATTGTGTCGATCTGCCCTTTCTTGGATCGCATTTCGTAGTTTCCCGTTAACCTGCTCGCGTGCTTGCTGATATTGCTTCTGGATACGATATCGCCACCGGCGAGGTTCACGATCTCGTCTTCTCGTTGATCCTAATGGTATCATTGCTTCCAACGTAGATCGTGGATCCCAGTCATGTAACAGATAAAATGGGGTATCTCCTCGGACGCGATCTTGAGCAGTATTGAGCGCGAAGGTGAGGCGCTCCGCATATTCGTCCCAAATCTCGCTGATCGATATCTTCAACATACATCTTAACTGCACGAGTTAACGTTCCCACCATCCGTTCGGTTGTACCGTTTGCTTGCGGACGGTATGCCATTGTTGCTCGCTGTCTCTGTCCCACGATTTTGTTGAACGATCTGAAGAAGTCAGACATAAAACCGGGTTCTCGGTCATGTCGGATAGCCTCGCTTGCACCGAACCGGCGGAAAACACATTCCTCATAGTTCTCAGCAACAGTCTGAGCTGTCCTTGATGCGCTAGCTTTTGCGATCACATATCCCGTGAATAGATCGATCCAGATCAGCAACTCGGTGTTTCCTTTGTACGATCTTGGTAACGACGGTATGTGATCCATGCCGATAATCTGGAACGGGTACGTAGCTTGTAAATTGCCAGGCGATTCCCCATGGATCGTAGGTCGTCCTTTTCCCGTCTCGCAGTCTATGCACTGACCCACATAGCGTTGTACACTCTGATATAATCCGCGCCAGTGGAAATGAGCTCTGATCTTGTGGTATGTCCGTCCAATACCTTGGTGACCACCTTCCAGACTCGAGTGATAGTGGTGCATAAGATCGTTTTGCAATGTTTCAGGCACTACGAGCTTGGCCACAAGATCGCGATCTTCGTCGGACTGCTTGGTCGGCGGAAAATAAAACAATAACCCTGATTCATCTGTCTCATAGCGATCTGCGATCTTAGCGCAGCTTTTCGCTTCAACCGCAGTAAGATCTTGTACGTCCCCTCGCAGGTAAGCTTTAAGATCGACGATCCATTTCTCCTCATCTTGAGCTCGGCTAATACGCTCCATCCTCATCCTTTGCACAATTTCTTCTTGTAACACCTGAGGTCGACATTTCTTACGTGATCTTGTGACAGCAGCGATCTTGACTGTAGCTGCATCATCCTTAGCTATTAGCAACTCATCCAATCTATTGAGAGTCCCAAGATCTTGGCGCTCCTCTTCCGTGACAATCACAACTCCACTTTCGCGACGTAATGCGGCACTCGCCAGACTGTCTGCGCTTTGGTTCCAGTCTCGCTTCATATGAAGGAACTCATGGTTGGGCCAAGATCGGAGACGTTCCAGTGCCTGCTGTCGTAACAACGTTAACCCCGGGGCTTTGCATTCGATCTCACCCTTCATTTGTCTGATCACCAAGTTAGAATCTCCACAGATAATCAGGCGTCCCCTGTCCATATCTGACAGGAGATCGAGGCACAGAAGCAACCCATGGTACTCGGCCTCATTTACCGTAAGATCGAGCTTGTACTTCGATGCTGCTGAGATCACTGTCCATTCTGGTAGGCTCCACACTATTCCACTGTATGCTCCGCCACTTCGTTTCACACGTGCTGATCCATCAAAACTCACAACTAGTAATCTCTCATCTGGCTCCACTGTTGGAGGGTGCATCGAGATCACTTGTCGTGGTTGTTTCCTGGGAGCGATCGAAATGAAGATCGAGTCCACTTCCTTGCGGGGTGTAATACTCGCCGCGATCACACCTAAGATCTCGTCCTCCCCTCTAGTACATTTGACGATCTCAAGGGTCTAGCTTGATAGAAGTGCAGCCCATCGTCCTAACCGTCCTTGCAATCCCGATGAGTGAAGTAAACATGCCAATGTGGAGTGGCGCGTCAACACTTTAATCGATCTTGTCACAAGTTGAGTATAGCAGATATCTAGTACCCTGAGCAGAGCCAACACTTCCTTGTCGACCATACCGTAGTTGATCTCATTCGGCTTGAGCGTGCGACTAGTGAAAGTTACTGGCTTGTACACTCCATCGTGTTCTTGCATCAGGGCAGCTGAGATCGCCCACTTGCTGGCGTATACTACCACCACCGGTTGACGATCCACATCAAAGTGTTGTAAGATCGGAGCATTCACGATCTTGTACTTTAGTGTAGCAAACGCTGCCTCAGCTTCGGTCCAACTGCCATCCTCTTCTGCCACAACACCCTCATCGTCCCCAGTCGATTTTATCTTCCGGGTGATCTCGTAGAAATCCGCTTCACGTAGCTCGTACAAAACTGATGCGTAGATCGCAAAATCTTCAATAAATCGGCTGTAGTAGTTGAGACTCCCCAAGAATGATTCCATCGATCTTAGGTTGGTGGGGAACGGTAATTCTTGTAAAGCCGACAAATCCTTTGGATGTGTCTCCAAACCTTCAGCTGATACACGATGGCCTCGGTAATCCACCTTTTGCCGGCCCCAGAAGCTTTTGGCGACACTGATGGACAGATTCCACTCGTCGCAGACATCCAGCAGCTTTTCCACCTTTTCGCATAACGCATCTCACGATCTTCCGGTTACCAGTATGTCATCGATGTAAGATCGACGTCCCAACACTGACTCATTTCTTTCTAGATCAGGTTCTCCTGTCTTGAATACGTCCTTTCGGTCAGATCGATCTTGATCTTGGGTCACTTTCACGAATCCATATAGCGCATTGTCTAAGAGTCTCTGGTAGATCTGGGGAGCGTTTTTAAGTCCGAACGGCATTCGATTCCACTCAAATAGTCCAAATGGAGTAATAAATGCCGAGATCGATCGGGCTCGGTCCGTCATGGGCACTACCCAGAAACCGCTGGCCATATCCAAAGAACAATACCAGAGAACTTTGTCGAGATCATCCAGCGGATCATTGATCAGAGGCATGGGGTACACCATGAGCCTTGTCAGACTATTAACCAGGCGATAGTCGATACATAATCGGATGTCGATCCCATTCTTCTTGATCACAACTATGGGTGACGCCCAAGGAGAGGTCGAGTGTCGGATCGTTCGAGCAGACAGTAGTCCCTTGATGAGTTGATGCAACTTTTCGCGGAACTGTATCGCCACTTTGCGACTACGTTGAGCGACTGGCTTTGCATTTCCCACATCTATGTCACATACCACTCCCTTCGCAGCTGGTGGTAAGACATTACCCTTTCCGATAAGGAGGTGCTTCCGTTCCAGATAATCTGCACAAGACGCTCGATCTCTTCCTGGGTGTTGATATTGGTGTCACCTATTTGAAGATCCTCGATCATGACTTCTTCCGTGATCGCAGTTACGTCTGGTAGCACGGCCATTTGATCTTCCACATCTTCTGCGAATAAGCTGCCTCCTTCCTTGATACAAACTTCATCCTCCATCGTCGGATCGGCAATGTTTGCCTCAATCTTGGTGTGGAGATCATTACTCCCAATACGATCAATCTTGCCCTGGTCAGATGTACGCTTGCTTAATGGTAGGCTGGTATCCCCGTCTCCTGCGATCTCGACACTCTGGACGGCTTTTACCGGCCGTGGTAAGATCGCGGTTGGTGTCACGTACTCAGGACGTTCCACCGCTGGCTCGATGATCTGCTCATCGGTATCCACTTCACTGATCTCGTCCGTAGTCGCTTGATATGCAAGATTTTGCCATTCGGCATACCTCCTCGATCCTATGGATACGTATCCTGGAATACGGGGAATTTGATCTCCGCTCAGCCACATCGCGACTCTTGATCCTTCATGAAGAGTTAGCGCGCGATCGCTCCCGTTGGTTACTTGTAGATAACGCGTTTTCCCTGGCCCGGTCGTGATCGTTGGCACCCATCGATCTCCCCTGGTAACCCATAGCTTATACTGGTTAGATATCTGACCTCGTAGCCTGATTTCAGCTGTTTGTCCGACATCGATCCAGTAGTGATCCTTCCAGCACACATGTTCGATCTTGTCACCGAAGAGAGGACGCCTACCAGCCATTTGAAGGCGGACTTCGTCGGGCAAACATATCGTCCAATCAGCGAGATCGAGGCGGATACCCGCTGGCACCATGAAGTCCATTCCTAGTATCAGATCTTGACCTCCAGTGGGCGGACCTACCCATGCATAAAAGAAGCACACTAGCGATCCTGCCAGCGTGATCTTGAGACGAGTACGCCCCTCGATCTTACATGGAGATCGTCCAACACCTTCGCATTCCAACGTTTGATTCTCATCAATGTGGCACCCGACCTTACGAGCAAAGGTGGCATCCAGTATGGACACCTCGGCGCCACTGTCGAACAGCAAAGTTGCCTTGCTGTTGTTGATCTTCCCCATAGCTTTAGATTGCTTGAACTTCTTGTCTGGTATATGATACTTCAAGTAACCCCGCGATTCCCCAGGGGAGATCTCAAGAGCCATCATCACACTCGATCTTGCATATTCGTCGATCTGGCGTAGACTTGACACTGTAGCGGTAGATTTTTCATGAAGATCACATGTATTGTCGATCGGATCGATCAGTTGATTAACTGTTGCCTCCGATTGTTTCTCGGCATATGCATAAATGCAATAGCTAGAATGCTCGTCTCGTACCGGTTTCCAAACCGGCGAGCGTCCTAGTTTAACATCTTTTCCGCCGTCTCTGGCAGCATTCCAGCGTGCTTGGTGGGATTGTACCATTGCCGGATCAAATTGTTAAATTCCTCCATGGTACACTTTCCCGCTTCGTGGATATCACCACATGCCTTGCATGTGAATAGGCAGCGATCTGAGGGATGTCCTTTACGACCGCACTTCTCACACGTCAGACGTCCCCAGCACCCAAGATCGCTATGTTTGCGCGACCCCCAGTGAGAGCATCGCTTAGGTGGTGAACCTATATCATGTCGATCTTGTTGTGCACGATTGTTTCCGGTCTCCGAGCGACTGCGATCGTGGTTCCCTTGATCTTGCTGTCCCTCATCATTTCCAGATGCTGCGAGGTAGACCCGACGTAATCCTGCTTCGCCATCCGATCCACGAGACACCTCTTCAGACTCGCTGCTATCTGAGATCGCCTTGACAGCTCTGACGGCCCGAGTTGAAGCAGACGGGGCTGCCGCACAGCTGTTCTTCTGACGAGGCTTGATTGATCCATATACAGCCTTACTTTGTCGCGCCTTCGCTCGTTGCCGAGATCGGAGTGCTTCTTCCAAGGTGTCAGCATCTGGGATTCGTAGTAAAGCCAGGTGATCTGCAAGATCGCGGTCATCAAGAGTTTCAATGAAGTGCTCCACGTGTTCACGTCGGACTTCCGAAGGTCCATCCTTGATCTGGAGGCGGGTCCTGAGTCCTGCCACATTGAGCCGATACAGAAACTCCAGCGGAGATTCGTCCGATCTCTTGCGCGCGTGGTAATATTGCCTCGCGACCGACATTCCTCGTCCACAATATTGAACCTGGAAGTTGCGGAGCAAATCCTTCCAGGTACTGCGTGTTGTGCGACTAAGCTGTCGATACCAGTTTCGAGCCGATCCTGTGAGGAGATCGCCGAACACCAGACACTTTTCCTCGTCTGGAGCTTGATCTCGCTCAAAGGCGGATTTTACTTTGTTAAGCCAGGCCCTGGCTCGATCTTCATCTCCTTCTTTCCCCGCAAACTCCTTTAGTTCAGACATGGCGGAAACTCGTATACGCGGGACACTTGTCGATCTTCCGGTGGTCGTAGCTGATGCTGATGCTACGGCCGCACGTCTGGGAGGATCAAGGTCGAGATCATCTGGGTCGTATTCATGAAGGTTTGGGTGTTGATCCGGCTACCCCACAGACTCCATATCCACATCTCGATCTTCTGCTGGTGCTAAGATCACGGGATTGCTAGGGCCTTGTTGTTCCTTCAAGAATCTGTTTATCGCCGCCTGGAAGTACGATTCCAGCTTCGCATTCGATCCTTGTGTTATATTTGGCGTGATGACATCCGTCACTCACTTGGTCTCATGATCTCCACGCTGCCGTAGCATAGCAGCACCAGACGGTCCCAGCGTCATTCGGGGTGGGTCATCTGCACTATCGGTGTCCACTTCCTCGGTCGCCGACTCATAATGCAAGGATGTTCCTGTCTGATCTTTCAGTGTGATTGCTGGTAACGATCTTAGCATGTCATCTGTCGATCTAGTCGTGATCTTGGCTGTTACACTCTTCTCACCAACCAAGGGCTTCAGTAGATCGAAGATCGGCATTAAAGTCGTGTTGATCGCGCTGAGCCTCGTGTCGTATAGATCGTTAGCGTCGAACGATCCTGTGGTAATCCCACTTTCCTGTATCAGATGTAATAACGCCTTCGCAGCTTCAAGCTTGCTTGATCTTGCAGTTGGTTTCTCCACTGGGCCTTTTAGATCACTGATGATCTTTGGCTTGATAATCTGCATAACGGGATTCTTGATCAAGAAGGTGTGAAGTTCCTTCTTGTGGTATGCGATCTCGAGGGACTCATCAGTCCACACTGTTTTAAGATCGTCTTGGTCATCAGCGTCCGATCCTGGTGCTTTCAACTTCTTCCGTAGGGGATTCGATCTTGCTGACTTCTTTTTTGTGCTCGACTTGGAGACGAGCGTTTGAATGGCTTTCGCCGGTGGACTTTCGTCCTGCAGATCTCAATGCGAATCGAAATCTGCTGGGGTCCCCGAAAGGACCTGGGGAGGAGGTAGAGGCTTCTCTTTAGGTCCGTAACCGGACCCTCCTCTGTTCCGTCGGTAGAGCTCCTCCGAAAGCTCTGCCGATCCGCGGATCGATCTTGATTCAGCGGTGGCGTTGGTGTTCCGATTTCCAACGACGCTGGTTTCCCTGAACTAAGATCAGCATGCGCTTCTTCATGGGATTCACAATGAAATCCCGAGTCACCCAAAGATCCGGGCACGCGCACCATTGTGGCAAAGTGGTTCTGCGAAATCGCAAGATCGCAGGAGTCCTCTTGCGCACTGCGCCCGAACTGCCGACTAACGGACGGGGTACTCCGATCTTCCGTGAAGTTACTTGATCTCACCTTGTGTACCCGTCGGTGGGACTAGATCGCTCCTCGGGTGATCTCGATAGACGCGCTTGTTGTCGATCTTGCTGTCTGACAGGACAGCGGGAAGGGTGGCAGCAGCGGGGATACTTCTACTCGCTGCGCCGTGTAGTTATTAAGCTTTGATCTTGGTTGTACTTGGTCGATCTTGTTCTGACCAGTGTCGATCTTAGCTCGGGGGGGGTCTTGTGGTCGGTGTGTGACCTTAATCCAGTAGTTCTAATACGTGTTTGCCGCTTCCTATAGCGGGGTCTTGAGATTTGAGGGTTGACGAACGTCCAGCCAAGCAATCTGGGCGTAGGGGTTCTACTTAGTGTCGATCTTGATCCTGCGTGACGTCGGGAGGGCCAATCTTGTATATCCCTACCCGGAATAGCGAAGAAGAAGGAAGACTTGTGTAGTAGAAGGTAAAAACAACTCTGAATTAATGGTTAATGTCCTATGCTTCCCATCTGTGGCTATCCATAATGCACTGGCTCCATAATACCTATAATAAAGCCAAGATCGATATTTACCTGTCAGGATCGATATCGCGTGGGTACAATCGTCTTGGACGGGGATGATGGCGCACGCATTCACTTGGTCATTATAGTGAATGTCACTATATCGAGGATCACCATAGAGAGGAGTTAGTCGCAACCTTGATTGACGGGAGATGATTGAAGTCGGAAAACTTCTTATCCGCTTCACCACATCATCAGTAACACTCTTGGTCGTTTGACTGAGCACAGCAAAACCACCTTTCTACTCGCTCGAGCTGTTCTGTGATACTCATTAGTCGCTGCTTCCGACGTCGCCAGTACTCGAGTTCACCGATGGGACCATCGTCATCAATTGTCTGCCCATTGTTTCCTTTTCTGTCATTCGTTGTATTGGTCTTCAAATACGTCGAGATGACATCGCACCACTCCTTGAGTACTTCTTCATTGTGTTGAATGAGCTTTGGCGAATCTTTAATTCGCAACGCCCTAGTTCCATTAGCATGTCCAGCATTACTCACTGTCGCCAATGATACTTCGATCCGGTCTTCTCAACTCCAGACCACTCTCCATACTGTTAAGTGTTTCCTTAAGATTAGCGAACTTTTCGAAATCCGTCATGAACTCGTTCTTCAAGTCGACATCTGCTTTTCCCCATTCGTCCTTGATTTTTAAAAGCGGCGAAAACAACGAACCGATAGTCGTCTCGAGATCCCGAAGAATTTACCAAAGCAAATGGCATTGTCACTGCCCTTTTGAACGTCCAGGGTTTTCACAATATTTCGCTCGTATCGGGGTGGAATTCCCCAACGAGATACAACGTTTACTATTGTTATCGCTTACTACAGAGCTACAGAGTCCGAAGCAATACTCGATGTCCCTCCTTTTCGACGACAGTCTGAAAGCGCACAAACAATTTGCACGAATCTTTTCCATTGAGTAACTCGTCAAGGAGCTTTCCAGATGCCAGGAACTCGTTCACCTCGGCTTGAGTCACGTTGGGTTCGAAGGAGTCCACGATGCGCTGGCTCGTCCATTGCATCCGATGGGTCGACATGATGAACAAGTCGAGGCATGTCGCTAATACCCGGGGTCTTGTTCCAAAGAGGAAAGTTGATTAATGAGCAAGTTATTCAGGTAGAGAAAGCAAACTACGGCTGACTACAACCCCTTCATAGGTGCATCCCTAGTCTGCTTTAGTTCATGCAGTGTGGTGGGCGCGTGCCGTCGATCACTAGAAACTCTTGTCGCGTGTCTTGATCCAGTAGACCTTAGGGAGATCTTCTTTGCCTCCTTCATAGGCAGCGAGGCACAATCAGGGAGCTGCTATTCGACGGATCGGATGCCGACGCCCCACAGCAGCATGAGCTTGACCATAATCTGCCGACAGTGCCCCCAAAGCTCTGTGATGCAAGGTGCGTTATTCAATCTCCTCGCGCAGATTGTCATCGTCGCAGGCATTGATATACTCCTGAACCTTGGCAGGGACATCCTGAGCCAGAGCTGCCAATGGCTCCCACGAGTCTTCGATAGCTTGCAGACCCATCCATGACACACAGAGTTCCCAGCGACTCAGAGCTTCGTTAAAGCGGTGATCACGGATGGCTTCCACACCGAGCACCATTCCTTGACGCGATACTAATTCCAACAGTTCTTCAGTCTGGTTCAGTTCCGAATCCGCGTAGAATTTCAAGCGGGATGAATGTACGTCGTACTATCACCCTGAAATGAGGTGCTGGATAATGAATGAGTGCGGCTTCGCTTCAATTATTTTGAACGGTCCGACCCATTGCCCCAGAAGATTGTTGTCCGGAAGACGCTGGTCAACGCATGACCAAAGTACATAATCCCCAACATCAAAGTTGACAACTGAGCCCTTGTGCGCTGCCATATCTAGCAGGCGTCTGCGCTCCTTCTGATCGAGAACGTCCTTGTTCATACCCTGTAGGGATAGACGCAATCCATCCAGCTGCTCGTCGACGACATCGAGCTTTATCTCTCGAACAAAATCAGCGCCGTCGCGACGGCCAACCACTGCATCCAACTGAGACGAAGTTGGAAGTCCTGTGAATAATTCAACAGGCGAGTGACGTCCAAGTGATTGCTGAGGTGTGTGGTTCAAGTTCCCCTGCAGCACCGGCAGGAGATAAGGCCACTCATGAAAGTCGAGATCGTATTCCAGAAGGAGAGCTCGCAGCACTTGTAAAACGTCTTTGTTGAGTCTCTCCACCGTCCCGTTGAGCCACGGGGAGTAGACCGGCGAGAATTCTTGCTCAATTTTCATCCGTGCGCATAGGTGTTTGACTGTTTCGTTCCGAAAGTGACTACCTTGATCTGACACAAGCGACTCAGGAACACCAAATCTCGCACACCACATCGAGAGCAATTCTGCAACTACAAAGGCCGTGGGTGTACTGCACGGGAATAGTTCGCAATAATGGGTAAGCTCGTCTTTGGCAACCAATAGGTAGTTCGTGTCACCATAGCCACTGCCAAGTGAAAGGAAGTCCCAATGCAGCGCCTCGTTTCGCCTCGTTGCCCTGTGACTAGGTACGTATGCCCGGGGGATGATGCGTGGGCCTTTGACGTGCTTGCAAAGCAAGCATCCACGAATAAACGCAGATACGTTCTCAGTGATTTGAGCAATCCAGAAGTGTCGCTGAAGCAATGTCATCATTGGCGCCTGGCCTCGGTGGCCCTGTGCACCAGTGTGAGCCACCACGAAAATCCGTGCGAGAAGCTCTCTAGCCCTATTCGGGATCCAGGGACGGTCTTCTACTGTTACGATACCGTACTCCTCCTTCAGGGTGACTCGTAGACGCGATTTTTCGTGACCGGCTGTGTGTTGTGCCTCACGAATGTCATCCAGGGTGGGAAATACAAACGCAGCATCGGACATTGGCCGGAGGGGAGAAATTGCTGCCAGTAGAGTAGCGCGTTGACTGCGTGTCTGTACAGCAGCCACACGAACTGCCTCACGTGCAAGCGGGATATGATATCGGCCCAAATGTTATCTTTGCCAGCAATGTGCTCGATCATGTAGTGCAGCCCACAAAATCGCATGGCCCAGCGTTGAAGACGATCTCTAACGTGCTTCTTGAGGACATCGTGGGGCGCGTTAATATATACCAAGTTGGCATGGTCACAATACAGTCGGAATCCGCTTGGTCGCAACAGGAAATATTCCAGATCCTGGCACGCCTTCACGATCGGGTAAGCCTCCTTTTCGATTATGGTCCAATTGAGCTCATTGTGCTTAACCATTCCACCTTTGCAGATTATCATCTGATGATGCTGTTTGGCGACAGGAAGTCCAGGATCCCACTTGACGACCTGGGTCACAACGATCGAGTATCCGGAGAGACAAGCATCCGTAAAGACTAACAGTTCGGCATCCGGATCAGGCGACGCCATGAGGGCCGAGCCACGGACAAGCAATAGCATCGCCTCGTAGGCAGCTTGTTCGGGTGCTGTCCACACAGTAGCGACATTTAACGCATTCCGACTGCGTTCGCCAACGCGCTTCTTCTCCACTCTCAGCTTCTCTTGGAGCGGGGCGATCGTACGAGCGTAGTCCGGCAGTGAATCTTGGAGCCAATTGGTGGCGCAAATAAAGTACTGCAGATCAGCTATTGTCGCAGGTAACGGAAGCGTCGATAGCGCATTCACGCGATTGGGGTCATGGCGAATACCTGTTCCCGAGATTAAACGTCCGCACCAAAGTACTTCCATCTTGAACAGGGAGTACTTCTAGATATTCAGCTTCATTTTGGCCGAAGCCACCAGAGAGAAGAAGTGGCCCAGCACCTCGACGAACTCACTCACAGTCGGCGCAAACAAAATAACATCATCGACCCACACTAGGGCCGAGTGAGGTAATAGTGGAACCAGTAAGTGTTGCATCTCACCTTGGAAGTGCGGAGCTGAGTCAGTTGCTCCTTGCGGGACTCTGTTTGGCGTGAACACGCCATCCTCAGTAATGAACGAAAATTTCTCCCTGCTCGCTTCGTGCAACGGCAGCTGCCAAAATCCTTGGGTGAAGTCCAATGACCCAAACACTTTCTTGCCTGCGAAGGCTTCGGTCGTGGTCGCATTGGTCGGTATCGATCCGGCAATGGGAATAGTGACTCGGTTCACTGGCCTATAGTCAATGGTCATACGAAACCTGTCTCGAGACCCCGGCTTGCGCACAGGGACTACAGCAGACGCCCACCTGGACGCATTGTTCAACACTACCAAACCGTTAGCAACCAGATTCCGCTCGTACTCACGTACAAAGTCAGCCTGGAGCGGTGCATATTTGCGAGGTGGGCTGCGGTTCGGAACAGCATCGTTTTGCAGAGGCACTTTCAGCGGTTCAACATGCGCTGGCGGGTCAGATCCGATGGCTTTACTCCAAATGTCTGGATACTTGGTCAGGACACTTCGAACCGCCTCGACGTGGCTGGCTGCTAGACCCTCTGAGACTGCTTGAGCTACCAACCGGTCAATAAGCTCTTTCGGATCATGCACATCTAACTCACTAGGCAGACCATTACCAGCAGGAAACTCGTCCTCCTCTGCATCCAGAAGAGGCTGACCAGCTAGCTGAGCCAATTGGCGATCGATGTCAATGCCTAATTCCTTTAGAACATCCCGTCCCAATAGAAATTCTTCGCCTTCTCCAGCCAAAATCAAACATGGCACAGAGCGGATCGAGACTGGTCCCGCAATAGTGACCAACTCGAGGTTCAGTAGTACTTCATGCTCACACACCAAACGTCGTCCGTCCGCCATCTCCACGTCGACCCGTGTGCTCAGTGGGGTAGGTGTCAACGTGGGAAGTACAGCCAC
This sequence comes from Phytophthora palmivora, assembly GCA_008079305.1. Taxonomy (NCBI): domain Eukaryota; phylum Oomycota; class Peronosporomycetes; order Peronosporales; family Peronosporaceae; genus Phytophthora; species Phytophthora palmivora. Next base: position 27,906 of record VOQZ01002013.1, read on the forward strand.
GAGCGAATTCCGTATACCTTGGGGAATTATGCTCTTATCAGCTCCAGTATCCGGGATGTATGGCACCTCCACGAACCATTGATCCGGACGGAACCTGCAGGCGACTCATACCTGACAGCTTTGGATCGGATAGTGTTAGACCGCCTTTCCTTAGCCTCACGGAAGCGTTCCCGTGCTTCGGCTTTCTGAGCCTCGTTAGCGGTGGGGCAATCTGTGGTGTAGCGGGATCAGCAAAATCTGCGAGATCGCTAGATCCAACTTCCCACCAATGCCCGGACACCGACTAATGAAGGGGGTTCTCCGATGATCCGTGATCTGCTGAACTTGTTCACCTTGTGTACCCGTCGGTTGGGCTGGATCTTCCTCTCTTGGTGACTGCTAAGTTGCTCGATCTGTGTGGTTGAACGTCTTGGCGTGACGTTGGGGTCGTAGAGTAGCGTGGAAGTCTTCACACCACTCGCCAGTAGTAGATCCGGAGCTCAAGCGATTAGATCAAGCTTGGATCCGGCGGCCTAGATCTGGATCCGGCCTTGTAGTGATTCCTTTGTAGTAGATTTCCCTTTACACGGGGTCCTTTGATTGCTTGGCGCTTCCTATAGCGCGATCTTGATCGTTGAGAAACCGAAGATCTACCGGCTAAGCAATTAATACCGGGATCTTGGACCTGCACTTAGGGTAAGATACTAGGAGGTTGGATCTAGCCAATATATTATCTAGATATTATCAGCCACCCTAGATCTATACACCTAAATCGCTATTAATACCGCAGGGCCAATGTAGTTCCCGTTTCCAGGCGCGTAGCGAAGCATTGTGTCGTACGATGCAAATTCGGTTCTGATTTAATGTTAAGACCTATCCCATCTTGAATCCTATCCTTAACGACACATCGACTGATAACGCTATCCTGATTCTTGTCCTTTCTTGTCCTCACCATCATAGCAGTCGACATCTTTGCAGATCACCCTGGATCTGAACCATAAACATTAGATCACTAGTCGCAATGTTGTGATCTGGACTTCTCCTTTCTCCAATATCGTAATCATTCCTCGTAATATCCAGATCACCCGTCTCCCGAGTCAGATCATGCCTTAATAAGCCATATCATGCTGATCCAATTCCAGATCGGCTAGATCGGGTATATCTCCTTGATCTGGCGTTTCCATGGTTGATCCAGTGATAATACTTCGTAATAAGCATAATCGTAATATATCCCAGCTTACTCCATGCTGTTAATCCTCCAATCATCGTCCAGCTTTGCCATAATATCTCTAGGTCCCAGATCACCCGGATCCGCCTATAGATCTAGGTCCACAGATCTTGATCCAAGTTCCCTGAATGGAACCTGGTATGCGTACCGATCTAGTCGTCACGGCTATAGACTATAGCTTAGATCCAGGTAACTCGATCTAGATTACCGGTTTCCATAGCGCAAATAGGCGTACTGCCACACCCATCTCATAATCACGCCAGTCCCACATCATCCATATCCTTATGTGATCATCCCAACCCTTCGGATCTGGGTATATGTATAGATCCTATGTCAATACATCTATCACGTCCCACCCAAGGTGTCACTAATCTCCATCAATCTTACCCATCAGCTTGATCCATAACCAGATCCATCCACATCAGCTCGTCATCTACTCCAATCACATCACTTCAGGTCCGATCACGCCGAAATCGGATCTTTCCTGGATATTCCAAAAGTAGATCTTTCCGATCCACTTCACCACAAATCCTTTAGCCAGTGCGGGCCCTTGCACACCAGACATCTGTCCTGCGGGGGAGGGCGCGAGGGGCGTGCAGTCCGAATCGGTGCTGGAGGGGGCGAGGCAGCCGGAGGCGAACTTCGCGTCGGTTCTGCCGGTGGTGGCTTGGTGGTTCCAGCTCGTGGTAGCTTCTGTTCTGATTTGGAATCCCCTCTCTTAGCATAGTCTTGCGACATTCGGTGGAATCGCTGCTGTACCTTAGCATGTTCCAGTATCAGGTCAAAGAGGGCAAGATCATCAGATTTGCAGTTTCTCTTCTCTAAATCGATCAATCGAGTGATCTGAGCCTTGAGAACAGGAGGCTGCAGACCATCGACCAATAAACGGCAACGAGCCTTCAATCGACTTTTGTAGCCAGCATCAGAATCATTCCCGGTGCCAATCAAGCCTTGTAGACCATTGTCTTCCACGATCCCGTTAAAGTCCTCATAGTATCGGAAGATTTGGGCATCACAGTCGTCAATAGACAAATCCATCTCCAGCTTTTGACCGAACAGAGACGTGACATCAGGCACAAACTCGTTTTTGAGCGTACGGCAGCGAGCCAGTACGGCCTCCAAGATGTCAGTGTCGGTGACTGCGGATAGTGGCTTCTTCAGTACGTAAGTAGCCATGTTCCAAAGCGTCTTGGGCCTCACCGAGCTCTTGACGGTGGTCACAACGCTCTCAATCGTCACGTTGGTAATACCACAGCGATGACGAATCTTCTCCACGTAGCGCTCCCACTCACGGTGCCATTCAATGAGCGCACCATGCTCCCAGCTGCGCAGCTCCGGGGCCCGGATCAATTCAAAGATCGACTGCGGAACCGTCATCTCCACATCAGCGTCGGAGTCCACCGTGAAGCCAGGCATAGTTGAAGTTCACTTCAACCGCACTTAAGACGAACTTATTGGTTTCGTACCTAGAAGAATAAACTTGGTACGCTAATGGAACCCTCGGTCAAAACAAAACCGGACAACGGTGTCCGGGATAAAAACTAACGCTTCGATAAGCGTAAAGCTAGCTTTGTCGCGAATACCCGGGGTTTTGTTCCAAAGAGGAAAGTTGATTAATGAGCAAGTTATTCAGGTAGAGAAAGCAAACTACGGCTGACTACAACCCCTTCATAGGTGCATCCCTTGTAACGGGGTTACATGAAAGGGGTACCCCAGAAAGGGTACCGCCTTTAGAAGTAGATATACTTCTGTGAGTATTTGTTTTAATACTCTGCTGGAGTGGTGTGGACCACACTACTGCCACGTAGGTTTGGTGGCTGAGGGCCAACCAATAGCATTAAACCTACCTTTTATATGCATAATTAGGTTTAAGTATAGTTAATTAGGAGTTTGTATTACAGGCCAAATGAACCTAATTAACTATAAATAAATCAGTCTAAAATCTACTCTAAACTGGCTATTAAGTCCCCTCAGACCAGGGACTAGTGAACTGCCGTTCACTTAGAGTTTGTATACTCTTAATAGCACGCTTCCTCAAGCAAGGTGCTCGTGTGACCCCGTCACACTTGGTAGCACTCGTAGTCAATCCCCGCCTACGCGGGTAGATTGACTACCTGAATCCTCTCTGGCTCCTACAAGGTAAGCCAAGATGGATAGAGGGGAGTTCCCTCATCTGACCGACGCTCAGTTTGAGTCGGTCCGGAAGATGGTGGGCATCTTTGGAGGAGATGCCCTCCGAAGCTTGGCGGCTGCTACGCCGGCCGAGCAGGTCGAACGCATCGAGGCGTTCGACACGTACGAGCGAGGGCTTATCGCCCACGTACAGGGGCTGCAGACCCCGTGGCTGAGATGAAGCCAGCCCAACCTAAGCCGTTGAGGCTTAAGGTTAATCCTTATGAGGGAAAAGAGGGAGAGAACCTCCACTTCTGGGTCAGACAGGTAGAGCTCGCCATGGATGCGGCTCTCATCTCGACCGAGCGACTTCGGGTCGCTTTTGCCCTGTCCAACCTGGGAGGTCGGGCGAAGACCCGGGCGTACACGCGCGAAGCGACAACGCCGTTGCTTCACAACCTGGGTTCAGCTGTGTCAACAGCTTAGAGCCGCCTTCCTCCCGGCGAACTATGAGTATCGCCAGCGCTCACGCTTCCTTGCCTGTAAACAAGGGAAGCGTGAGCTGCATGAGTACATCCAGGAGATGCGAGTACTCGCAGCATCTCTGGTGGGGAACCCCCTACCTAAACAAATCAAGGTGACAGTGTTCATGGATGGCCTGAAGGTGGGTCCATCCCGCACACAGTTGTTACGCGTACACACGAACACAATGGAGGAGGCGATTCAGATCGCCCTCCAAGAGGAGTACATCTACCGACAGGCTCGTACTCCTAGGTCGGTGTGGCAAGGCCACAATGCGTCGTCAGGCGCAGTGCAAGGAGCTCCAGCAGCTGGAGCTAGCACCGGGCCGGTACCCATGGAACTGGGTACGGCCGTACAGAGCTCCATCCGTTGCTACAGATGTGGGAAGCTCGGGCACATGCAACGTGCCTGCCCTGCGGGAGGGCAAAGGAAGTTCCCTTCCAAACCTAGGGGCTCGAGGGGCCCGTGGCAGAAGCCGCGACCCAAGGGCCAGGGGAACTGGGGTCACCAGTAGGGGCGGGGCGCCCTACTAGGGAAGATCTAAGTCCCCATGGTAGGAGTGCGGACGGCGCACGCCATGGGGGCTTAGCCCCTGAGAGCCTGGGTGCTCTCGAGACGAGAAAGAGCAGCGGCGGACTGCTCGTGGTACACGCGAGTGTACGGGGATATGGAGGTCCCTTTAGAGTCCTGATTGACGCTGGGGCGTCGACGAACTTTGCTCGACGCCAGACGGTCGCGCGGAATGGTGACAAGTATGCCGATGCTTTGCGTGAAAGCAAAGGCAGGGGCCAGGTCTCGGTGAGACTGGCCGATGGTACGGTGGTTAACGTACCCGGGTCCGTATGGACCTGGCTGTAACGTATGAAGACTTTGACAGCACGGAGTCGTTCCTTGTCCTAGACATGGACAAGTACGACTTGATCCTGGGTATGCCGCGGCTCGAAAAGCACGAGCCCTGGATCGATTGGCGTGGTAAGGCCATTGGGGCTAGCCGGCCTGCAGTCTCCGACAGAGCTTTGGTGAGTAATGTTCCCACCTCTGTCCGGGACTGGGGCGCCAGAGATGGTCGCCAAGGCGCTTATGCGCCTGAAGAAGTACTGGGAGTCACTGGCCCCAGTGAAGATGTTGCGATGAGCCTCGCAACCGGTCGTGAGACCAAGGCTCAGTGCCAAGCGTGTGGGATTGCCACGACGGCAAGTCCCAACGCTGAGAGTCGTCGCGCCGTATGGGCTTCGACTGTGGCAGTGCCGGTCGGCACTGACCAGGCGGGTAACATTGGTCCGCAAGCAGCAGAGGCTACTAAGGAGAGCGCTGAAGGCGTCTCCTGTGTGGGTATCATAGATTCACAGGTGAGTAACATAGGTCCACAAGCGGGTAACATAGGTCCGCAAGCAGCTGAGGCTGCTGGGGAGGACGCTGAGAGCGCCTCCGGTGTGGGTAACATAGTTCTACACGAGGTCGAAGAGACCGAGAAGAAGATCGAGAGCGCAGTATGCGTCTCTAGCGTGGGTAACGTAGTTCCACGCGGGGTCAAGAAGACCAGTGCGAGGGCGGAGGTGTCGTTGAGCACCTCCCGTGTGGATAACAAAGCACTCGGAGTCTGAGACTCCACCGGCACGACCAGTCGAAGAGCAATACCATGTCTTCGACGGCGTGTCCGGTCGTCAAGTGAAGGCAGGTGCCGTCCATCTGGAGGAACTGCCAGAGGTGTCAGCATTGTTGAACCTCGAGGAATTGTCCATGAAGGACTTCCTGGCCGAGTTGAAGGCCGGAGAGATTGCGGAGATGGTGCTCCTGAAGCCGGAGACCTCTCCTGAAGATTTGAACTCTTCCTCCGTAATGGACGAGGACGTCCTGGAGGGGTTCACGAAGCAGCGCGCAACGCGCTTATGTTCTGAGATTCTCAAGAACCCGGAGGATCCAGTGTATCCTCTTGTGAAAGAGTACTCAGATGTGGTGTCGAAGCACCTACCATCCCAACTCCCGCCGGATCGGGGAGTTCGGCACGAGATTGATCTCGTGCCAGGCACAAAGTATTGTGTCACGAGGCAGTGGCTTCTACCTCGCGAACAGTGCGAGGTCATAGATGCCTTCTTCGCCGAGAAGGCGAAGTCGGGCATGGTGCGGTGTGACGATGTGCCTCTGAATTTGCTAGGCACACCCGCAGCTGTCCAGCCGGGACAACCCGCACACTGACTTGGACTAAGATGATGGTTTTCGAGATGGGTATTGAGTGGGACTCCTGGGCGAATTGATGGTTTGGACTTTGGGGATGCAGATGTTCGGTTACGGAGAGGCTCACAGGTTGGAAGCCCTGAATGGGTACCACATTCAGGAAGCAATACCGACGCTCAGTCCGACCGCCGACTCCTTGACGGCAGGTATCCAAGAGAAGGAAGCAAGTGCCCTCGGAGAACGTATCCCGAGGAGCAGCCTACCTTGACGGAACCGAACATCACCCAAAACACCCTGAAACTCCAAGGTTCCCACAATTACGACCCTACCTACACATGTAAACCCCAAGACTGTCTCCTCATCCTGAAAGTTCGATCGCCTACCGGATATGAAGACTCCATCCGAAGTTATGAAGTGTACCCCGAATGTACATCCCGAATGACAATACATCCTGAATGGCCAAGCGACTGTCGAAGAACAAGATCGAAGATCAAGTTGCCGAAGATAAGTTCAGTCCGGAAGTCAGTTTACTGACATTCAAGCGGAGTCAAGACAGTACGACCCAAGAGTATCGCAATCAGATGATTACACCGTGCAAGAACAAGACCAGTGCTGGCGATCTCAGAAGAGCCGAGACATCGCTGATGAGTGTATGCAGATCCAAGTTCGACGTGACATTTCAAGTATAATGAGACCAAGTGTGCCCTCACGAAGTAAAGGAAGACCGCCAAAGAAGTACCAAGACTACCAAGATTGAAGAAGAATTAAGAATGCCAAAGAGGTAGAAGATAAATTTTAAACAGAGTTTGATTTGTGTCGTGAAGCACAAGTGTCTTCGAGTTCGATCAGCGTTGTGAAGTACAAGCGTCTCTCGGAACACAGGCAACCAAGGGAGGTCGCCGTGTTACCCTATACATCTTGTCGAGGAAGGACTACCTGGAGGACCGCTCAAATTAGGAGGGCCCCGGAGTGAGGACGACCAAGGCTGCGCTAACCGCGTAATAACTCTCAACACGTTCAAGTCGAATTAACTTGGGGACCAGTGGGCTTGAACACTCGGAGTGATCCAGTTATTTTATTTGCTAAGTTGCTAGTGGACACTCCGAGTGCCCCTTGCATTTCATTTTCATTTTCCCTGCGATCTTAGGAGGTTTGGTAGTGATCACCCCTAGGATTTGACGGATGGTTTCTGTGTGTTTAGGAAAGACATTCTATTGTTTCCCTCGAGTATTTCGAGGGTGGTGCGCGTAGGGCATTCCGAAATTTACCTGTATTCGGGCGTGCTACCTAACTGACAGGCTGCATATTGTATATTCAAACTCTGTATTATTTTAGGTTATCTTTTGGGAAGAAGGTCTTTACTCGTGATCTCTCAACCCACATTCAGGACCCCAGGATACGTACAACCTGGAAGTTCTTACATTTTCTGTGTGTCTATCTTAGGAATACAAATACCCGGTGAAACCCGGTCCGCCGAATTAATCGACACCTATAGGGATTGCACAAGGTCACACGCCAACCTGGATCGAGTCTAGTACTTGATCCAGGGCCTGTACTACCCGAAACGTCGGTTCTTCTCTAAGGACCAACCCCCACTCTTCGGGCGCGCTATACTTTGGGCGGCAAAGTGTTCACCCACTTCGCCACAGCGGGAGTCGAAGTCCCCGCACTCGACGTCGACCTTCTGCGTTCGGAAACCGAACGGGAAGTGGCGTCTGGTTCACGCTTACAACAAGCTGAACAATGCGACGGTACCGGCACAGACGCCGATCCCTCGCAAGGATGTGTTGCTAAACAACATGTCGGGCTGTACGCTGTACAGTGCCCTGGATCTGGTGACGGATACTACCAGATCCTGATGCGGGAGAGTGACATTCCTCTCACCGCAGTGAGCACCCCGAGCGGGATGCTCTGGGAGTGGCTAGTGATGCCACAGGGGCTATCGAATGCCCCAGCGACGTTCAATCGCTTGGTCACACAATTGTTTAGACCATTGCGTACGTTCGCTCAGACGTACTTTGACGATATATTCGTCCATAGCCGTGCCGAAGACGGCCAGACGACCATGGAGGTGCATTTGAAGCACCTCTGTCGAGTGTTTGAGGTCCTGAGAGCCAGCAATCTCTATGCCAGCATCGACAAGTGCGTCTTTTCAGCTGAGGAGATAAAAGACCTTGGCTGCTTTGTCAGCAGGGTCGGCGTACGCGCCGATCCAGGGAAGGTCAAGGCCATAGCGGCTTGGCCGACCCCGAGGTCGCAGAAGGACCTCCGGAAGTGGTTGGGCTTAGCCAACTATCTTCACAAGTACAGCGCAGGGTACGCTGAACTAGCTCGACCCTTGTCGGATCTCTTGAAGAAAGGAGCAACAGCACCAGGATGCTTTTGACAGCATCAAGGCGAGCTTACAGCAAGCGCCAGTCCTGGCCTTGCCGGACGAAAACAAGTCATTTAGCGTCGTCTGTGACGCTTCTGACTATGGAATAGGCTGTGCGCTGTTGCAGAAGGAGTTCTTGTCCGATGGCAAGGACGCCAAAGTCGACAGGCTTTCGCCTCGACAGCGGACACAGCTCCAACGTTATGAGCTGTCCGATGGTTACTCCATTACAGAGTCGACCCTAGAGATCCTCCTCGGGTTGTCGTTCCAAACGACGAGGATCTGAAGTATGACATACTTCTAGAGGCGCATGATGCGCCGATAAGTGGCCACCTTGGCCGGGAGAAGACCTACCAAATGGTCTCTCAGACATTTTGGTGGCCCCGCATGTATAAGTGGGTGGCACACTATGTCAAGACATGTGAAACATGTCAGAGGGTGAAGCCTTCGGGCCACGCCTCGGCTCCACTGCAGAGCCTACCCGTCCCAGCAGATTGCTGGAAGTCGATGAGTCTCGACTTCGTCTTCGGCCTGCCGGCCGATGACAAGGGCAACACCGGCATATTGGTGTTTGTCTGCCGTTTGAGCAAGATGGTGCATCTCGCTCCGGTACGTGACAAGGTCACCGGGAAACAAGCTGCACAGCTGTTCCTAGATAGCGTGTTTCGCTATCATGGTCTACCAGAGACCATAGTCTCGGACAGAGACCCGCGTTTCACGGGTACGTTCTGGGACACCCTGTTCCAATTGTTGGGAACTAAGTTGACGATGTCAACTGCGGACCATCCGCAGACGGATGGTCAGACGGAGCGCGTCAACCGCGTGCTCGAAGATACTCTGCGCAGTATCTGTGCGGAAGCACCTTGATCCTGGTCGGATCAGCTTCCTATGGTTGAGTTTGCCCTCAACAATGCGGTACACGCATCAACGGGATTTACCCCGTTCTACTTGAATGGGTTACGACACCCCCAGGTGCCGCTAACCTTGCGGGGAGGCACTGTGGCCTCCATCGTAAGTGGGGGAGAGGCTCGGAAAGATTTTTCCTCCCTGGTCTCTATTATTGATCCCGAGCCTTTAAAACGACAGTTGTCGTCGTTTGTAGACGACAGGCTGACGCTAATCAGCCGAGTTAGAGATGCAATGGCATCAGCCCAAGACAAGCAAAAAGAGTACTCTGACAGAAAAGGAAGAGGAAATGTTAATGTCTTCAAACAAGGTGAATTTTGTACTGTTAGATACTAAGAATCTACCTATTAACTTGGTTAGTTCCGTAGGGAGCAACAAGTTGAAGCACCGCTTCATTGGACCCTTTGCGGTCCTGGCCAGACATGGCGCGGCGTATACCATTGACCTCCCAAAGTCAATGGCGACGCACCCGACGTTCTACGTGGGGCGTCTTAAGCGGTATCACGATCCGCTGGGTCTTCCTTCTCGGACGGAGGAAGACCAAGGTGAGAACTCACCTCCTCGAAACGAGGCTGAGCTCTCTGGACAACCGGAGCTGCCGGTGTCGGAGTCTGTGAATGATAAACAGACTGGTACCCACGCGAGCCACACGAAGGGTATGACGGTACCGAGTGGGAAGAACTCGGGTAAGAACTATACCCATAAGCCGAGTGGTACGAGTACCCCTGCGGCTCATAAAAGGGCATCCGACCATGCACCTCATGGCTTAGAGCGTTTAAGCCTCGACGGAGCTCCTTCAAAGCAGCAGCCAGAGCTCGGCGGTCAAGGCGCCCATGGAGCTCATGAGTCTCACGACCAAGAGCGTCCAAGTCCTGACGAAGGACCTTAAGGGTCCTCGGCTTGCCGGCCTGAGAGACAGCCTGGCCACCAGGTCCAAGCCCAAGGGCTATCTCGATCGCATAGACGCGATCTCGAAGCTGACGGACCTCGTCGCTTAATAGGGACCCCACAGAGTCCCGACCCGAAGTTGAGGGTCCAGAAGGATACGGCTGAGAGGGAGCCGCGTACTCAAATGCGTGCGAGAGCTCCTCCTGCCCTCCTTGACCGGAACGGCGAGCTCCACTACCATGTGGAGCGGGTCGTTCAAGAGCGGCGGCGCTCTGGAAAGCGACAGCCGCTTGTGGAGTGGCGGGGTTACCCCTCGTCACAGAACTCGCGGTAGCCGGAAGACCGGCTCCGGGTTGACTGCCCGAAGGCTGTTGAGATTTGGGATCAACGGCCGGGGCGTAAGTAGTCCGCGGCTTCTTAGCGGCCTTACGGTGTACGGTCCCTGGGTTGACGGAACCGTACCCGCGCTCATCTTGAGCGCTGGACTTAGACTGCTGTCTAAGTCCCTCCATAACGGAGTGGAGTTGCCGCTTAGCGATTAAGTGGGCAAACTCGATGCGAAGATCTCGCTGGTCCAATACATAGGACGGCAGACGATCTTCTCGGAGTTCTTTCAACTCTTGAACTGTGAAGTTCTTTAGAGAAACCCATCTCCAGAACAGGTCTTCTGCCTGGGTCTGGGTCGTGGTGTTCTCGGGCTGTACCCAAGGGTAACCCCATACGGGGAAGAGCCCACCACGGTCTTCCGGTTTCTTGCGGAGACTTGTAAATTCCTTGAGAGGAATTCGGTGTGGTGCAAGTAGCACACACCTAGCGGCCTCAATGTCGTTGACAAAGAGTGGTTCGTCTTGAACCAAGGCACGCTCATAGGCGCCACGAGAAGATCGCCCATGGTTTAGACCACGAGGGGCCTTAAGGTGCTCCAGGAACATAGGAGACCCAGGCCCCTCATCCGGTGGATAGTATCCGCGAGGATACACCGGCGTGGGGGGGCACAGGAGTGCCTTGCAGTTGAGCAGCTTGATAGCGCTCCTGCTGCTCATCGAGATCATTGGAGATCTCTCGGGGCTCGGAGACAGCCCCCTCCTCTTCCTCCTCGTCTGAGGAGTCGAACAGAGATTTAAATCCCTTAGCGATTGAAGGCTCTGACGTAGGAGAGCCAGGGGCTGCGACCTTCTTAGCAGCAGCAGCACCCTCACCAGCCCGTTTTGGAGAAGCTGCTTTCGCAGCTTGGGCTCGAGCCTTACCTTCGGTTAAGGTAAGGTTCTCGGCAAGCGAGCTCGTCGAAGCTGCCTTAGCCTCAGATGATTAAGCATCATCAGCAGGAGCGTCCTGTGAAGGAGCATCCTGTGTAGGAGCATCCTGTGAAGGTGCATCCTGAGAAGGAGTTGGATCCTTGGTGGATCCAGGAGCGTCCCTATCCGACTCTGATCCCGTGATCATAGGGATGTTAAATTCAGGGGACTCTGCCCCAGGACTGTGGTCCCGATAGGCGAACCGAGGGTTCGGCCTATCGTCGGGTGACAGGGAGCGCGAGCGACTGCGTCGCGAACTCCCTTCTTGGCTGGCAGCAGCAGCGGTACGCTTGCTGCCTGCCTCGGAAGCCGCCTTGCGGACTTCCTTGCGCGGAGCGGCCTTGTCTTTCGACTTGGCCTTAGCAGTCTTCGACCTCGCGGTCTTAGACTTAGAAGGCGCCGAAGCGCCGCGGGTGCTTGCCTTCTTGGGCATGTTGAGAAGTTGACGTGGGAACCTCTAGGTGTCTTGAAAGCGCAAAAGGCTGAATGAAAGCCTAAAAGCCACAACGGTGGCTCGTCGATGGGTAGCGACAAGGACAGGAAAGAGAGCGGAGCTCTCTTCCTAACTCCTCATTGGTTGGGGGTGTTCCCAACCTAAGTGGGGGAGGATGTAACGGGGTTACATGAAAGGGGTACCCCAGAAAGGGTACCGCCTTTAGAAGTAGATATACTTCTGTGAGTATTTTTTAATACTCTGCTGGAGTGGTGTGGACCACACTACTGCCACGTAGGTTTGGTGGCTGAGGGCCAACCAATAGCATTAAACCTACCTTTTATATGCATAATTAGGTTTAAGTATAGTTAATTAGGAGTTTGTATTACAGGCCAAATGAACCTAATTAACTATAAATAAATCACTAAAATCTACTCTAAACTGGCTATTAAGTCCCCTCAGACCAGGGACTAGTGAACTGCCGTTCACTTAGAGTTTGTATACTCTTAATAGCACGCTTCCTCTAACCGAGCTCAGTCACTATTAATCCATAATCTAGATCCTAATCTAGAATCTAATCTAGAGCTAATCTTGAGCTTTATCTTAGTCCTTAATAAGCTCCTATTTCGGATAGAAAGCTCGAAGTCGTTAATAAGCCACTAACGTTTAGTGTTTAAGCTAATTGTAGTCTTTAATAAGCTCCTAATACGGACCGCAAAGTCGCAGTAGTCAATAAGCTCCTAATATCTTGTCTAACCTATCTATAGTCGGAAATAAGCCCTTAATTTATAGATTGCCTAATCTTTAGTCGTTAATAAGCTCCTAAAATGTATACAATCTGTCACTTTTATACCCGTTTTTACCCTGGTGGACGAGAGAAAATTCGTCGCAAAACCGTTTTTCAATACGGGGCAGCATACAAAGACCAAGTTGTTACTTACGGGGGCCGATGAATTCACCGGGGGTTTCGTCCACTCACTGACACCAAGTCATTATCCCCACTGTGGCAATTCTTAACTGGGAAGAAGACACTTCCTGGATCATGAGACTCTTCATTCAAGATCTATACGAAACCTACGCCTTATCAACAACGCAGAAGTCCATTTTAGTGATGAACTTTCGGGTAGAAGTGCACATTTGGTGCTTTTTTTAAATTGTATTGTTTGTTGTGGAGCACCACTATTGTTTACGTGCCAATGGCACCAATACGTGATCAGGATGAACGGCTCACAAAGGTGGTAACGGGTGGTACTTTTCGAGCCAGGCGTGGTATTTCAGGTAAACCTGGTAGAGCTCTTTGTCATACTTGACGCCCATGGCTTGGAACTTCTTAAAAACGTAGTCCGAGTTATAATTACGGCTCTTCCACTTCGCAAACAGCTTGTTCGCGAAGGTTTCGTCCACCAAGGTCCTGCCAAGCCGCGTTCTCTCAAACAGAAAGTCCATGGATGTCAACTTCGCTGTCCCCTCCTTCGGGTGATGGATCCGCAGCCAGGCAACATATCCCTTGTAGACATTATACAACGGATTTTCGGAAGTGATACGCATGGTCTTAAACTGGTCGCGTACTTTAATCATGTCAAAGTTATTGCGTTTCCATCTTCCAAACAAGTTGTTCGCGTATGTGGGGTCCTTGGCTGCTTTGCTGATCTTGGCCTCGTCGAACATATTCTTCATACCCAAATTTTGTCCTAGTGGGTGATGTTTTTCGAGCCACGCGCGATAATTCAGATAGAGTTTATACACCTTCTTGTCTGTGTCAAGATTGTGCATAACTCGCAACTTCTTGAAAGCCCCGTCCGAGTCCACTCCATTACGTTTCCATCTCTGGAACAACGTTTTAGCGTAGCTGGCGTCCCCTATCGCCTGCTCGATCTTCTCCGCTTTAAACATGTTTGCACCGGATAACCTTTCCTCGTCGTCGTCATTCACTTCCCCTCGCAGAAACCTTTTTCCATCACCGTTGTTGAGACGTTCATTGGACAAGCCCGTATCAGCGGCAGCCATATTGGAGACCTCCGTGGAGTCGGCAACGGTAACAGTTGGTAGTGCATTCCCGCTAGCGAACAGGGTGAGCACACCTGCTGCCAGAAGGATGGATGACAGACGCATTATCGATGTCTGCCACCAAGGATAGCCTACTAGAATGTATCTGTTGTTTGGGAGGGAGGATTGCAGAATGAAATTTGAGGAAGGGACCGATTTGTGGTTGCTGAAAATCGCATCCATGAATCACAGAGCATTAGCGTGTGCTTCCAAAGCATACGATAGAAAACGTACTGCACAGTGTTAATAATTGCGGCATGACCATCTCAATGTGTTCTAGAAAAGGATTTGCAGTACTTGCAGCACATTTATATGATTTACTCTATTCATGCCCAATCCTGCATTTATCTCGTAACTTGATAATACATGTAGTAAAGTTGAGACAATTGTTAGCAACCCCAAGGTACTTAATTCCTTCGCGTATTTTCATGTTCATTTAGTTCGCAAACTGATTGATGTTTCAACTATCTTGTCACCCGCTGAAACCATGACCCAAGTTGTTGGCTTACAATAACACTATGCTAGTCCACAACATTGATTTTGAGTCTGTATGTACATAATTGATACTTATACGGTACATACGTGTTACAGTAGCGATAATGAAAAGAGGAGGTTCAAGTCGATCTCAAAGCAATCCCATCTGGTTTAGCGCCTCGATTTATGCGCATAAATATCCTGCACATCAGTTTCGTGGTTTTAATTAAGCACAGCAAAATACAATATATCCTACGAAATTGCATAATCTTCTCCCGCGCATACCGGTAAGTCTACCATGTACTGCAAAGTGTGTACCAAGGTGTTCGTGAACCAATACCGTAACACATAAATTCGTACCCAAAAATCATTGAGTTGTGTATTTTATGTGTTTGAAATACTTGTATGGAAAGGACTTTATATAACGATATCTATGGACTGTGCTGTATCACTAGCCAAAGAGATAGGTGAACTAGGCTTCAATAGAACGCTTACCGAGTTGATCGGCACTAACCTAATTATCGGATGATTTGCCGGGTACACCATGTGGTCCCGCTAGGAGGTTTTGTAAATAGCTACAAACCTACAACACAGAGAAAAGTCAACTCTTCTAGAAAACAGTTGGCCCTTCGCAGGTGATTCATTTTCACGCGAGCAATATCACAACCCGTGAAAGGGTAATTCGTTTAGAAATATTGTAGATTATTCACCGATGTACCCAATCCATCGCGTGCTTATATACAAGGACCAAGTCAAAGCAGCTAGCCAGTACACTCGAGGCAATACGACGACGTATTTCGCCTTAGCGTTGCCACTAACTTAGCCACAACGCTAAAGCGGTGCTAACCAACTATCATGTTTCATTCCCTTCTCTACGAGAGCAAAGTGGAGAATGTTATTGCCAAGCCCAGCACAATCTCATCCACATGCAGCTAGGACTATCATAAAAAATTCTAGCACAGGAGAAATACCGTGCCAAGAAGCGTAGACGCCGGTCATCGGAATTGGGGACCTGGGAAGGCGATGCCAGCGAAGACGCTTTGACACAACTTAGCCAGGCATTCTTAAGCGGACTTTGTTTTCGGTATTTTTGTTGATGACTACCATAATCGCGAATAGCATTATATTGTTTTGTCGTTATGTTTGTTCCGAACGAGTTATCTTTTTGTGATTAAATAGGCTTTTCACGAATTGTCGTTTCGTTCGCCGAACAGCAGTTCTCCCATGTGTTATCTATCGCTTTGCACAGAATCGTACTAGTTCGGTAGCGATGGGATAATTACCTAGT
Organism: Phytophthora palmivora; assembly: GCA_008079305.1. Classification (NCBI taxonomy): domain Eukaryota; phylum Oomycota; class Peronosporomycetes; order Peronosporales; family Peronosporaceae; genus Phytophthora; species Phytophthora palmivora. Next base: position 43,626 of record VOQZ01002013.1, read on the forward strand.
TGGCATCTAACTAGCCAAGTTACCTAATTATGCGGTAGCCGAGGTGTTATATAATACTAGTAACTGGCAGCCCATCTTTAGGCAATAATCACAAGAATGGGATAAGCTCGGGAGATCGTATTGACAGCGGTAAACAGTACGGCCTCCACAACCAAACGTTGTATTACCGTTGCTAGAGCCAGTTATTTTTCATCCAAGCTGATATGTGACACGAGCTATAATACCGTAGTGAAAAAATCACACAAAGCCTTATCAATGGTTGGCTTTCACGTACACTACCATTCGAGTTATTCGGTAGCGCTATTACCACATAACCCGGAAAAGGAAAAAGACAAAAAAGTCGGCAAAAATGTGCACTCAAACTTATTAATCGGTTTACAAAATTCGAGTCGACGAAAAAGCAGAACGATGCTGTTAGTGCGTTGGATCATCACTGTCGGAAGAGGATCGATAGAGGCCGGCAGATCAGCCAATACAGGCATCTACGTGATGAGAGGAACAGACGCAAGTCACTGTGCTCAAGCGTGATAGTACTCCAACTCGCCACCGCAGAAACAACAAGGGTACCCTTTACGAGAGCAGCATTGCCGTGTTTCGCTGGTCACCGCAGACACAACAACAATGATAGTCTTCCGCTTCTTTACAATAGCACCAACCAACATTGCACAGTTTAAGCCTGTCTATTATGGACGTTCTGGGTTCGGATGCATGCCGTTACCATCTCCCGAATGTTCCATATCGTCTGGATGCTTAGCTTATCGTGTGTCCGGCTCAACAGCCAGACATAGTAACAAGTGTACAGAAAGTCAATTTAGTCTGAAGGCAACCACATCTCTTATTGTGAAAACTTTCGGTTTGATTAAATATGCGATCCACTAAACAAACGATGTTGGCAAGTGCGCCAAATTGAGATAATCATCCCATGTGTGCTCATTAACGAGCATGGTTGAGCATTTACTGCACTGTGGCACGGTTAGATTCATAGAAAATGTACAATCTGAAAGTTACAGAGCTACGTGGAATAAGTTTATCCCTATACATGTATCTAGACTAGATGACGTTGTTGAGAACCAGCTCTGATTGACACCCACACTGTAGTTGAAGCACAACCAAGTGTGCGTTCAAGTAGCTTACATGTTCAGGGACCAGACATGGGAACAGACGATGGCACCGCTGGGAATTGTGGCCTGGTCTCCCTTGGGTGAGTTGTGCATATGTAAGAAGCCTCAGTCTCAAACCAGACATCTAGTGGTAACGAGGACAGCGAGTAGTGAGCTGAGCAGATAACTGAGAATAGGAAAGTAGTGTATTTGTGTTACGCTTCAACCTTAGATCTGTGAAAGAGCTGTACTGCTGAGGACCTGAATCGTAACAGACGTCGTTGAAAGGGTGTGATGGTAGTCGCCACCCTCGATTTATGCGCATAATACCCTGCCGTATCTGTTGATCGTGGCTTTAGTTTGTGCAGCGAAGGACAACCTATCCCCACGAAAATATATATTCTTCCCCCTGCGCATAACCAGAGAGATGACTGGCAGTACAACAATGTAGTCTACCATGCCCTATTAGGTATGTATAGTATCAGTGTTTGTAAACACCGTGTTACGGAGAGCGCCTTTTGCTAATCACAGTGCACCATACAAAACTCACTGTCCGAGAGGCGCAAATTACGGAAAATTACTTTGTCGTATGAGCGTCCACCCGGATGCAAAACCATAACCCAAACCGTTGTTGCTTGAATGTTTCATGAATGTCCGATTTAGTGATGTTGACGGAAGGTCGTTCTTGACCGACTGCGTCACATCCACTCATTTTAAGATAAACTCTAACAGGTAATTAAATGTTGAATTCCCTATTTAAGACGTAATGTGCAGCATATTTGAATACTTTAGTAAATACAGCTAACCTACGTGTGTATTAGTAGGAAATCCACAGCTTGGCGATCCCGGATATAAATATCTAGAGAATTAATCATCTCGCGCAGATCTGTCGATTTCAATACGTCCGTGAAGGAGTAGTTGCTATATCCTTGGTAACCAGTGGACTAGGGCAATTTCGCGCTTATGAAGGATGTCGATGTTGTATCCGCGGTCATTGGCGGGTTAAATCATTAGCGCTTGGCCACAGTGAGCTTGGACGCAGTGACTAGGCTGTAGCAGAGGTAGGACATCTCTATTTCGCCTGCTGCGATTTACTAGCATCAAGCTAGTCTGTCAAACTGTAGTCGAGGAGCGTTGGTCCCCCTTGTCACCACGCTTGCTGTATAAATTAAACTCTCGTTTCTATCGATCATCTTCCAACATTGAAGACCCACCATACCGTATAATTTCCGACCTCCGACCTCTCCGACCAGATGTAGAGAAACTAAAAGTATACAAAAAGTTAGATGTAATGTAAAAGTCGTCGTAAAAAGGTAATTTCGAAAACTATAATGATTGGTATTCAGATGTGGATGTGGGTGTTCAGTTAGACGCTCAGGCCCGAGTGACCACCCAGGAGGGTGTATTGAGGGGGTCGTGCCGAACGTGGTGCGGCTAGCAGGGTTGCCGCCTCCACGAAGAACTGGAGGTTAATTTCCCCTCGGGCCTCCAGATGAGTACCCTGTTTTGAGTTGTGCTAACTCTGTAACGGGGTTACATGAAAGGGGTACCCCAGAAAGGGTACCGCCTTTAGAAGTAGATATACTTCTGTGAGTATTTGTTTTAATACTCTGATGGAGTGGTGTGGGCCACACTGTGGTGTGAGCCACACCACTGCCACGTAGGTTTGGTGGCTGAGGGCCAACCAATAGTTTTAAACCTACCTTTTATATGCATAATTAGCTTAAAGTATAGTTAATTAGGAGTTTGTATTACAGGCCAAATGAACCTAATTAACTATAAATAAATCAGTCTAAAATCTACTCTAAACTGGCTATTAAGTCCCCTAAGACCAGGGACTAGTGAACTGCCGTTCACTTAAAGTTTGTATACTCTTAATAGCACGCTTCCTCTAAGCAAGGTGCTCGTGTGACCCCGTCACACTTGGTAGCACTTGTAGTCAATCCCCGCCTACGCGGGTAGATTGACTACCTGAATCCTCTGTGGCTCCTACAAGGTAAGCCAGGATGGATAGAGGGGAGTTCCCTCATTTGACCGACTCTCAGTTTGAGTCGGTCCGGAAGATGGTGGGCATCTTTGGAGGAGATGCCCTCCGAAGCTTGGCGGCTGCTACGCCGGCCGAGCAGGTCGAACGCATCGAGGCGTTCGACACGTACGAGAGAGGGCTTATCGCCCACGTACAGGGGCTGCAGACCCCCGTGGCTGAGATGAAGCCAGCCCAACCTAAGCCGTTGAGGCTTAAGGTTAATCCTTATGAGGGAAAGGAGGGAGAGAACCTCCACTTCTGGGTCCGAGAGGTCGAGCTCGCGATGGACGCGGCTCTAATCTCGACCGAGCGACTTCGAGTCGCTTTCGCCCTGTCCAACCTAGGAGGTCGGGCGAAGACCTGGGCGTACACGCGCGAAGCGACAACGCCGGGTTGTTTCACAACCTGGGCTCAGCTGTGTCAACAGCTTAGAGCCGCCTTCCTTCCGGCGAACTATGAGTATCGCCAGCGCTCGCGCTTCCTTGCCTGTAAACAAGGGAAGCGTGAGCTGCATGAGTACATCCAGGAGATGCAAGTACTCGCAGCATCTCTGGTGGGGAACCCCCTACCTGAACACATCAAAGTGGCCGTGTTCATGGATGGCCTGAAGGTGGGCCCATCCCACACACAGTTGTTACGCGTGCATGCGAACACTATGGAGGAAGCGATCCAGATCGCCCTCCAAGAGGAGTACAGCCACCGACAGGCTCGTACTCCTACGTCGGTGTGGCAAGGCCACAATGCGTCGCCAGGCGCAGTGCAAGGAGCTCCAGCAGCTGGAGCTAGCACCGGGCCGGTACCCATGGAACTGGGTACGGCCGTACAGAGCTCCATCCGTTGCTACGGATGTGGGAAGCTCGGGCACATGCAACGTGCCTGCCCTGCGGGAGGCAAAGGAAGTTCCCTTCCAAACCTAGGGGCTCGAGGGGCCCGTGGCAGAAGCCACGACCCAAGCGCCAGGGGAACTGGGGTCACCAGTAGGGGCGGGTGCCCTACTGGGGAAGATCTAGTCCCCATGGTAGGAGTGCGGACGGCGCACGCCATGGAGGCTTAGCCCCTGAGAGCCTGGGTGCTCTCGAGACGAGAAAGAACAGCGGCGGACCGCTCGTGGTACACGCGAGTGTACGGGGATATGGAGATCCCTTTAGAGTCCTGATTGACTCTGGGGCGTCGACGAACTTTGCTCGACGCTAGACGGTCGCGCGGAATGGCGACAAGTATGCCGATGCTTTACGAGAAAGCAAAGGCAGGGGCAAGGTCTTGGTGAGACTGGCCGATGGTACGGTGGTTAACGTACCTGGGGTCCGTATGGACCTGGCTGTAAGTTTGAGGACTTTGACAGCACGGAGTCGTTCCTTGTCCTAGACATGGACAAGTACGACTTGATCCTGGGGCATGCCGCGGCTCGAAAAGCACGAGCCCTGGATCGATTGGCGTGGTAAGGCCATTGGGGCTAGCCGGCCTGCAGTCTCCGACAGAGCTTTGGTGAGTAATGTTCCCACCTCTGTCCGGGACTGGGGCGCCAGAGATGGTCGCCAAGGCGCTTATGCGCCCGAAGAAGTACTGGGAGTCACGGACTCCAACGAAGATGTTGCGATGAGCCTCGCAACCGGTCGTGAGACCAAGGCTCATTGCCAAGCGTGTGGGTTGCCACGACGGCAAGTCCCAACGCTAAGAGTCGTCGCGCCGTATGGGCTTCGACTGTGGCAGTGCCGGACGGCACTGACCAGGCGGGTAACATAGGTCCGCAAGCAGCTGAGGCTGCTGGAGAGGGCGCTGAGGGCGCCTCCGGTGTGGGTAACATAGTTCCACACGAGGTCGAAGAGACGAGAAGATCGAGAGCGCAGTATGCGTCTCTAGCGTGGGTAACAGAGTTCCACGCGGGGTCAAGAAGACCAGTACGAGTGCGGAGGTGTCGTTGAGCACCTCCCGTGAGGATAACCAAGTACCCACACGGAGTCTGAGACTCCACCGGCACGGCCGGTCGAAGAGCAATGCCATGTCTTCGACGGCGTGTCCGGTCGTCAAGTGAAGGCAGGTGCCGTCCATCTGGAGGCACTGCCAGAGGTGTCAGCACTGCTGAACCTCGAGGAATTGTCCATGAAGGACTTCCTGGCCGAGTTGAAGGCCGGAGAGATTGCGGAGATGGTGCTCCTGAAGCCGGAGATCTCTCCTGAAGATTTGAACTCTTCCTCCGTAATGGACGAGGATGTCCTGGAGGGGTTCACGAAGCAGCGTGCAACGCGCTTGGGTTCTGAGATTCTCAAGAACCCGGAGGACCCAGTGTATCCTCTTGTGAAGGAATACTCGGATGTGGTGTCGAAGCACCCACCATCCCAACTCCCGCCGGATCGGGGAGTTCGGCACGAGATTGACCTCGTGCCTGGCACAAAGTATTGTGTCACGAGGCAGTGGCCTCTACCTCGCGAACAGTGCGAGGTCATAGATGCCTTCTTCGCCGAGAAGGCGAAGTCGGGCATGGTGCGGGAGTCGAAGTCCCCGCACTCGACGCTAACCTTCTGCGTTCTAAACCGAACGGGAAGTGGCGTCTGGTTCACGCTTACAACAAGCTGAACAATGCGACGGTACCGGCACAGACGCCGATCCCTCGCAAGGATGTGTTGTTGAACAACACGTCGGGTTGTACGCTGTACAGTGCCCTGGATCTGGTAGACGGATACTACCAGATCCTGATGCGGGAGAGACATTCCTCTCACCGCAGTGAGCACCCCGAGTGGGATGCTCTGGGAGTGGCTAGTGATGCCACAGGGGCTATCAAATGCCCCAGCGACGTTCAATCGCTTGGTCACACAATTGGTTAGACCATTGCGTACGTTCGCTCAGACGTACTTCGACGATATATTCGTCCATAGCCGTGCCGAAGGCGGCCAGACGGCTATGGAGGTGCATTTGAAGCACCTCCGTCGAGTGTTTGAGGTCATGAGAGCTAACAAGCTCTATACCAACATCGACAAGTGCGTCTTTGCAGCTGAGGAGATAAAAGTCCTCGGCTGTTTTGTCAGCAGGGTCGGCGTACGCGCCGATCCAGGGAAGGTCAAGGCCATAGCGGCTTGGCCGACCCCGAGGTCGCAGAAGGACCTCCGGAGAGGTTGGGCTTAGCCAACTATCTTCACAAGTACAGCGCAGGGTACGCTGAACTAGCTCACCTTTGTCGGATCTCTTAAAGAAGGATGCCGACTGGGTTTGGGAGCAACAGCACCAGGATGCTTTTGACAGCATCAAGGCGAGCTTACAGCAAGCGCCAGTCCTGGCTTTGCCGGACGAAAACAAGTCATTTAGCGTCGTCTGTGACGCTTCTGACTATGCAATAGACTGTGCGCTGTTGCAGAAGGACGATGAAGGACACGAACGTGTCATCTCCTTCCAGTCCAGGCAGCTGAAGGCTGCCGAACGGAACTATCCCGTTCATGACAAGGAGCTACTTGCAATGAAGTACGCTCTTGTCAAATTTAGAGTACATCTCTTGGGCACGAGGCCCTTTGTGATCTATACTGATCACGCGTCCTTGCGGACTGCCACCAACTCGCCACATCTGTCGCAGCGGATGGCGAGGTGGCTGTCATTCTTCGCGGAATACAACTTCCGCGTTGAATACAAGCCGGGCAAGCTCAACGTGCTTGCCGATGCATTGTCGCGACGACCTGACTATGAGCTAGCTCATGTCAGTCGGGTCACGACAGATCTATACGATCGGATACGCTTAGCGTATCAGGTGGACGAGAACTACACGCCACTGGTGCAGTTCTTGTCCGATGGCAAGGACGCCAAAGTCGACAGGCTTTCGCCTCGACAGCGGGCGCAGCTCCATCGTTATGAGCTGGCCGATGGGTTACTCCATTACCGAGTAGACCCTAGAGATCCTCCTCGGGTTGTCGTTCCAAACGACGAGGATCTGAAGTATGACATACTTCTAGAGGCGCATGATGCGCCGATAAGTGGCCATCTTGGCCGGGAGAAGACCTACCAAATGGTCTCTCAGACATTTTGGTGGCCCCGCATGTATAAGTGGGCGGCACACTATGTCAAGACATGTGAAACATGTCAGAGGGTGAAGCCTTCGGGCCACGCCTCGGCTCCGCTGCAGAGCCTACCTGTACCAGCAAATTGCTGGAAGTCGATGAGTCTCGACTTCGTCTTCAGCCTGCCGGCCGATGACAAGGGCAACACCGGCATATTGGTGTTTGTCTGCCGTTTGAGCAAGATGGTACATCTTGCTCCGGTACGTGACAAGGTCACCGGGAAACAAGCTGCACAGCTGTTCCTAGATAGCGTGTTTCGCTATCATGGTCTACCAGAGACCATAGTCTCCGATAGAGACCCGCGTTTCACGGGTGCGTTTTGGGACACCCTGTTCCAATTGTTGGGAACTAAGTTGACGATGTCAACTGCGGACCATCCGCAGACGGATGGTCAGACGGAGCGTGTCAACCGCGTGCTCGAAGATACTCTGCGCAGTATCTGTGCGGAAGCACCTCGATCCTGGTCGGATCAGCTTCTATGGTTGAGTTTGCACTCAACAATGCGGTACACGCATCAACGGGGTTTACCCCGTTCTACTTGAATGGGTTACGCCACCCCCAGGTGCCGCTAACCTTGCGGGGAGGCACTGTGGCCTCCATCATAAGTGGGGAGAGGCTCGGAAAGCCTTTTCCTCCCAGGTCTCAGAAATAGAGCCCGAGTCTTTAAAAAGACAATTGTCGTCGTTTATAGACGACAGGCTGACGTTGATCAGCCGGGTTAGAGATGCAATGGCATCGGCCCAAGACAAACAGAAAGAGTACTCAGATAAGAAAGGAAGAGGAAATTTAACTGTTTTTAAACAAGGTGAATTAGTACTTTTAGATACTAAGAATTTACCTATAAACTTGGTTAGCTCCGTAGGGAGCAACAAGTTGAAGCACCGCTTCATCGGACCTTTGCGGTCCTGGCCAGACATGGCGCGGCGTATACCATTGACCTCCCAAAGTCAATGGCGACGCACCCGACGTTCTACGTGGGGCGTCTTAAGCGGTATCACGATCCGCTGGGTCTTCCTTCTCGGACGGAGGAAGACCAAGGTGAGAACTCACCTCCTCGAAACGAGGCTGAGCTCTCTGGACAACCGGAGTTGCCGGTGTCAAAGGCTGCGAATGATATACAGGCTGGTACCCACGCGAGTCATACGAAGGGTATGACGGTACCGAATGGGAAGAGCTCGGGTAAGAGCTATACCCATAAGCCGAGTGGTACGAGTACCCCTGCGGCTCATAAGAGGGCATCCGACCATGCACCTCATGGCTTAGAACGTCTAAGCCTCGACGGAGCTCCTTCAAGGCAGCAGCCGGAGCTCGGCGGTCAACACGCCCATGGAGCTCATGAGTCTCACGACCAAGAGCGTCCAAGTCTTGGCGAAAGACCTCAAGGGTCCTCGGCTTGCCGGCCTGAGAGCCAGCCTGACCACCATGTCCAAGCCCAAGGGCTATCTCGATCGCATAGACGCGATCTCGAAGCTGACGGACCTCGTCGCTTAATAGGGACCCCACAGAGTCCCGACCCGAAGTTGAGGGTCCAGAAGGATACGGCTGAGAGGGAGCCGCGTACTCAAATGCGTGCGAGAGCTCCTCCTGCCCTCCTTGACCGAAACGGCGAGCTCCACTACCATGTGGAGCGGGTCGTCAAGAGCGGCGGCGCTCTGGAAAGCGACAGCCGCTTGTGGAGTGGCGGGGTTACCCCTCGTCACAGAACTCGTGGGAGCCGGAAGACCGGCTCCGGGTTGACTGCCCGAAGGCTGTTGAGATTTGGGATCAACAGCCGGGGCGTAAGTAGTCCGCGGCTTCTTAGCCGCCTTACGGTGTACGGTCCCTGGGTTGACGGAACCGTACCCGCGCTCATCTTGAGCGCTGGACTTAGACTGCTGTCTAAGTCCCTCCATAACGGAGTGGAGTTGCCGCTTAGCGATTAAGTGGACAAACGCGATGCGAAGATCTCGCTGGTCCAATACATAGGACGGCAGACGATCTTCTCGGAGTTCTTTCAACTCTTGAACTGTGAAGTTCTTTAGAGAAACCCATCTCCAGAACAGGTCTTCTGCCTGGGTCTGGGTCGTGGTGTTCTCGGGCTGTACCCAAGGGTAACCATACGGGGAAGAGCCCACCACGGTCTTCCGGTTTCTTCCAGAGACCCCATACGGGGAAGAACCCACCACGGTCTTCCGGTTTCTTCCGGAGACTTGTGAATTCCTTGAGAGGAATTCGGTGTGGTGCAAGTAGCACACGCCTAGCGGCCTCAATGTCATTGACAAAGAGTGGTTCGACTTGAACCAAGGCACGCTCATAGGCGCCACGCGAAGTGCGCCCATGGTTTAGACCACGAGGGGCCTTAAGGTGCTCCAAGAACATAGGAGACCCAGACCCCTCATCCGGTGGATAGTATCCGCGAGGATACACCGGCGTGGGAGGCACAGGAGTGCCTTGCAGTTGAGCAGCATGATAGCGCTCCTGCTGCTCATCGAGATCGTTGGAGATCTCTCGGGGCTCGGAGACAGCCCCCTCCTCTTCCTCCTCGTCTGAGGAGTCGAACAGGGATTTGAATCCCTTGGCGATTGAAGGCTCTGATGTAGGAGAGCCAGGGGCTGCGCGCTTCTTAGCAGCAGCAGCACCCTCACCAGCCCGTTTTGGAGACGCTGTTTTCGCAGCTTGGGCTCGAGCCTTACCTTCGGTCAAGGTAAGGTTCTTGGCAGGCGAGCTCGTCGAAGCTGCCTTTGCCTCCGATGATTCTGTATCATCACAGGAGCGTCCTGCGAAGGAGCGTCCTGTGCAGGAGTGTCCTGTGAAGGAGCATCCTGAGAAGAAGGTGGATCCTTAGCGGATCCAGGAGAGTCCCCGTCGGACTCTGATCCCGTGATAATAGGAATGTGAAATTCCGGGGACTCAGATCCGGGACTGTGGTCCCGATAGGCGAACCGAGGGTTCGGCCTATCGTCGGGTGACAGGGAGCGCGAGCGACTGCGTCGCGAACTCCCTTCTTGGCTGGCAGCAGCAGCCGTGCGCTTGCTGCCTGCCTCGGAAGCCGCCTTGCGGACTTCCTTGCGCGGAGCGGCCTTGTCTTCGACTTGGCCTTAGCAGTCTTCGACCTCGCGGTCTTAGACTTAGAAGGCGCCGAAGCGCCGCGGGTGCTTGCCTTCTTAGGCATCTTGGGAGGCTGACGTGGAAGCCTCCAGGTGTCTTGGACGCCCAAAAAGGCTGAATGAAAGCCTTAAAGCCACAACGGTGGCTCGTCGATGGGTATCGACAAAGGACAAGAAAGAGAGCGGAGCTCTCTTCCTAGCTCCTCATTGGTTGGGGGTGTTTCCAACCTAAGTGGGGGAGGATGTAACGGGGTTACATGAAAGGGGTACCCCAGAAAGGGTACCGCCTTTAGAAGTAGATATACTTCTGTGAGTATTTGTTTTAATACTCTGATGGAGTGGTGTGGGCCACACTGTGGTGTGAGCCACACCACTGCCACGTAGGTTTGGTGGCTGAGGGCCAACCAACGGCATTAAACCTACCTTTTATATGCATAATTAGCTTAAAGTATAGTTAATTAGGAGTTTGTATTACAGGCCAAATGAACCTAATTAACTATAAATAAATCAGTCTAAAATCTACTCTAAACTGGCTATTAAGTCCCCTAAGACCAGGGACTAGTGAACTGCCGTTCACTTAGAGTTTGTATACTCTTAATAGCACGCTTCCTCTAAGCAAGGTGCTCGTGTGACCCCGTCACAAACTCCCACCTTGGTAGCTCAGTGGAAGATCCCTCGAAAGGATGGTCGTGGGTTCGATTCCAGCCCAAGGTATCATCATGTGTTGCAGTAGATGTCCTTCTAACTACAGAGCGTTAATTTAACGATATCAAGAACTAATAGTAGGGACAGAAGAGTGATGTATTTACTTTTTGTATGCAGATCTATCTAACTTACTCACTAATGACTCCCAGCACGTCCTGTGTGTATCCAGGAGCGGGGTCCTTCATGGCAGCGGTCTGGATCAGCCGCTAATAACGCTCACTCTTGGCGTTGAGAATTCCTAAGTGGTGGAGACTGCGAAGGTACTTGAGGACTTTACCTGCCCCGCGCGAAGTGATCTTTCGCTCAGATAAAAACGAGAGAACAACTTCCTCCGCTTTCCCAAGTCCACTACTCGATCACGATAGTTCGGGGGGTTTGTCGTGTTCAACTCTAATCCGTCCAAGAAGAGCTTCATGAAGGCCACAAGCAGCTTAGCGTCGGACTTCTGTTGCTTTGAGATGGCTGACTGCCACATCCGTGGCTCCTGAGCGTAGCGCGCAAACCAGATACTATGAAGGTTCGTCATTGATCCTCATCGGCACCTCGGCTTATCTTGTTCTTGTGATTAATATATCTGACGTTTCATGTTCTTGTCTTGTGATGATGTTCCGACCATGTTAGCTTCTATGATATCCTTGCGCTCGTCTTAACGCTTGCTGTGCTTCATTAACTGATCAATTACACTGTGCTGGTGGTCGATGATCTTGCTCTGGTTGCTTTGTTCGATGATGGGGTGGTTTCTTCTTCTTGGCTTGTCTCGGGGATCGTTGCTTGACAGACCGCAAGGTGTGAAGACCATGCCAGGAGCTCTGTCACTTAAGCTTCCGCATTGACAGCGGCTGACTTCAAGTACCTGACGGCCTGACCATCTGCTTGAAGCTTCTTTATCAGGGGGTAGTGCAAGATCAGGTAAGCCGTAAGGACGTCGAATACTTGTTGACTAAGATTGTACTTGGCGCTTTCCATCCTGCTGCAGGTCGTTACAGCAAGCGCTGGACATCGGCGATCTTCTCCTGCGTCTTGGTGTCAAACAGCTTCAAGTCCAGCGCCTTCACTTTGGTTTCAGTGTCGTATCCACTGAGTGCTCTGCTGACCTTACGATCTTCTCGGCTTGTGTTGAAGATGTAATTGAATCCCTTGTTTGTTGTGCTCATGTTCCAGGCACTACGATCGAAGATCCAGCGCTGCGTAAAGCCATCGCAACCGTTCACGTGCTGCGCACCTCCTCGACGAATCGAGTACGACGTCAGAGCAACCGAGACTCCTGCAACGCGCGCGACGCAATCCAACAGGCAGTTGACATGGGTGTAAATCGTTGGAGTAGTATCAACGGGAGCTTGGGAAGGTCTAGCTGGTGAAGCTGCGGGTTCAAGTGCGGCGAATTCTTCGGGATGATTGAGGGCCTCAAACAGCGGCGTCGACGGAGACAAGTTTACGGCAGTAGCGACAGGGACGGCAGGCAAGTTGTCGATCAAGGCGACGGTCGGAGCTGTTTGCGTGATAATGGCAATGGCAATCGCTTGCAGCGGACAGGTGACGAAGTCGGCGTCCGGGAACAGCGAGAGACCTTGATCTTCGGAGGTTTTCATGCGGATAAAACGCACGAAGAACACCTTGCCTGTATCGACCGAGAGGTTCTGCTTTCGCAAAAGGGACAGATCCGAAGCTCATCTAAACAGGTACCACAGCAGACATAGCAAAGCAGGGTCTTGGTAGTCACTAGCGTAGCTTGCATTCTCATACAAATACAGCAGCATCTTTTTTAAGTCACCCTTTGAGCACGGCGATGCCTTGTTGACTACGTTTCCATCTCGCTTCATGCAGAAGCTATCGAGCGTCTTCTCCATGTTCAGCAACTTTGCTTCGACGATATGGTGTTGCACGGGGAAGAGCTCAAACAGCCATATCTTACTTTGTCTAAAATGCTGCATAGCAGTATTCCGGGCAAGTGGTTCGCCCTTCTTACCCTCATTAAACGCAAGATACATACCGAACTTGTCTAATACAGACACAAAATACTTACCTGTAGCGTCTTGTTCAATGCATTGCTTAACATAGTCAAAATCTACATGTTCGCTTTTCACAAGCGCCTTAACCGCAGCAATAGCGGTGATAGCGGTGTCCTTTGCACGCTTGATGTTCCCAGGTTTAAGCTCGTCTAACCCCATGCTGGTCGGACAGGTCAGAGAGAGAGTAAATGTAACGGGGTTACATGAAGGGGTACCCTAGAAAGGGTGCCGCCTCTAGAAGTAGATATACTTCTGTGAATATTCGTTTAGATACTCACTCGTGGGTGGGGTGAACCACATTACTGCCACGTAGGTCGGGCGGCTGAGGGCCAGACAATAGCATTTGACCTAATTTTAAATGCATATTAAGGTTAAATTATAGTTAATTAGTAATTTGTATTACAGGCCAAATGAAGCTACTTAACTATAAATAAATCAGTCTAAAACTTACGCTAAACTGGCTATTAAGTCCTCTCAGACCAGGGACTAGTGAACTGCCGTTCACTTAGTGTTTGTATACTCTTAATAGCACGCTTCCTCTAAGCAAGGTGCTACTGTGACCCCGTCACACTTGGTAGCACTTGTAGTCAATCCCCGCCTACGCGGGTAGATTGACTACCTGAATCCTCTCTGGCTCCTACAAGGTAAGCCAAGATGGATAGAGGGGAGTTCCCTCATCTGACCGACGCTCAGTTTGAGTCGGTCCGGAAGATGGTGGGCTTCTTTGGAGGAGATGCCCTCCGAAGCTTGGTGGCTGCTACGCCGGCCGAGTAGGTCGAACGCATCGAGGCGTTCGACACGTACGAGCGAGGGCTTATCGCCCACGTACAGGGGCTGCAGACCCCCGTGGCTGAGATGAAGCCAGCCCAACCTAAGCCGTTGAGGCTTAAGGTTAACCCCTATGAGGGGGAGGAGGGAGAGAACCTCCACATCAGGGTCAGAGAGGTAGAGCTTGCCATGGATGCGGCTCTCATCTTGACCGAGCGACTTCGGGTCGCTTCCGCCCTGTCCAACCTGGGAGGTCGGGCGAAGACCCGGGCGTACACGCGCGAAGCGACAACGCCGTTGCTTCACAACCTGGGTTCAGCTGTGTCAACAGCTTCGAGCCGCCTTCCTCCCGGAGAACTATGAGTATCGCCAGCGCTCGCGCTTCCTTGCCTGTAAACAAGGGAAGCGTGAGCTGCATGAGTACATCCAGGAGATGCAAGTACTCGCAGCATCTCTGGTGGGGAACCCCCTACCTAAACAAATCAAGGTGACAGTGTTCATGGATGGCCTGAAGGTGGGTCCATCCCGCACACAGTTGTTACGCGTACACACGAACACAATGGAGGAGGCGATTCAGATCGCCCTCCAAGAGGAGTACATCTACCGACAGGTTCGTACTCCTAAGTCAGTGTGGCAAGGCCACAATGCGTCGCCAGGCGCAGTGCAAGGAGCTCCAGCAGCTGGAGCCAACACAGGGGTGGTACCTATGGGACTGGGTACGGCTGTGGCGAAGTGGTTCTGCGAAATCACCAGATTACAGGGTCCTCTTGCACACGGTGCCGAAACTGCCGACTAACGGAGAGGGTACTCCGATCTTCCGGGAAGTCCTTGAACTCCCCTTGTGTACCCGTCGGTATCTGTGGCTATCCATACTGCACTGGCTTCCTAATACCCATAATAAAGCTAAGATCGATATTACCTGCTAAGATCGATACCGCGTGGGTACAATCGCCTTGGACGGGGATGATGGCACACGCATTCACTTGATCACTATAGTGAGTGTCACTATATCGAGGATCATCATAGAGAGGAATTGTTCTCGATTTCGATTGACGGGACAAGATCGATGTCGTAAAACTTCTTGTCCGCTTCACCAGAACCGTCCCCTGCAGAGCGACTGCCGCACAACAGCTTTCGCTCGCTGCATCACATCTCCTTGCAAGTCAATCTTCACTCCATGGTTCAAGATCAAGGCTCCGACCCCACACCTCCTTCGTCCCAATCTCTTTCTGCGCCATGATCGACGGTGCCGCTAGATCAATTGGGTATACTTGCGGTGGCAGCTGCTGCCGTCGAGCTCGATACACCTATTACTCCTCCGCCTCAGCCCAGTTCTTCATGTCGTGAATGTTTGTCCATCGATCTCACATAAATCTGCAAGTCGTTCAAGCAGCGTTCCCGGATATTCTGGGATCTCTACGGGGTGTGAAGAACGTCGTTAATCGCGAATCGGTCTTCCGCCAGTTGCAAGATGGTCATGAGGATCTCCAGCACACTTGCGCTGGCTCTCTACACCACATGGGCGATCTCCACCGCCATTTACACCACTTCCGAAATCAAGTCAGGCCATGTCAGGATCGATATGATGCGTTGATCCACAACACACAGCTAGTGGAGAGTACATCGGCTGTCGAAGAGCTTGAAGACAAGCTGGATGTGACCTCCCAACTCCGGGAAGATTATAGTGAGTTGTAAACCACTTCCAAGAGCACAATTCTATGCCTGGAGGACAAAATCGACACCTCGAAACGCCAAGTTCGGAATCTACAAGCTCAACTGGCCGCCCTGACCAGTCATCCCGATCTAGCTTCCGCACCTCCTCCTGCGCTCGCTCGTCTCTAATTCAATCAAAATCAAGAGCTGGCAGCTGCTCGTCAGCGTGACCAGGCCTGAGATCAATCGTTGCTGGATGTTCGTCAGCACTTCCCGACCCGAGATCAAGACTTGTCCAAGGCCCAACGGTACTAAGCGCTGGAGCGGTTCACTGGAGGCTGCTGCCCTCGAACTTCAACGTTAGATCAGCGCGCAAGATCGACGTATTGCCCGGCTTCAACAGGTACGGGACCAATTTCGGACGGACTACCATGAAGCTCAATCTAAGCGAGATCGAGCGGTGGCGAAAGCATTTTCCACTTCCGGGCGTCTGGATAAACCCCTCGCTGAGATCTGCACCCGCGGAAACCATGTTGACTGTATGAGGGCCAACATCTCCCGATTAGAACAACAGGTCGCCGATCTTCAAACCGCCAGTTCCCGAGTCGCTCACAAGTTCATGGGCCAGAAGCGGGAGCTTGATGCTCTACGGGTTGAGCACGCTGCCCTCACAGCTCACTATAGGAATGCTTAAAGTCGATTCTGGGCTGTGGCTCGCTCGTTGAATCAGGATGTGCCCTTCCGACGCCTGCGAGCCAGACAAGCCCACGGTCTGAATCGGGATTGTCCCCAGCTCGATCTCACAAGTCCAAAAAGCTTAATATTACGCCCCCAGACTCTCCCGACGATCTCCCCGATCCTGAGGGTCCTGATTCCGAAGTTCCAGAACCGGAGTTGCCTGATCCGTCTCAAGAGTCTGAGGTCGAGCAGGAGGGCGGCTCCCCTGAAGATGATGCTGACGATCCTGAGATATTGGCGAAATCTCGGTATCCTGACGTGTCTGCTGTGTCGCTCGAGGACGCGTTGTCGGCTGTTGATCTCGCGAAGCCTTGGCGTCTACAATATCGTCAACCTCCCGCTGAATACCCGTCGACACGCGTCCCCCGTCTCCAAGACAAGTTTGTCAACACACCGCCTCTTTAGTCGACTTCCGCCGTAAGATTGCCGTTGCCTTCGGTTTTAATTCATCCTTTCTCTTCTTGGTGATATCCTTCTTATTATACGTTGATCTAGCAATATTGACGCCTTCGATCTTAGTAGCGCTTGGCACTAGTCGGTTCTCACACACCATATACACCACTATCTACCTGATCTACCGCCATCCGGTAGATCCTTCACCAATATTCCTTCGTGATGTGACCAACTCACTTCACGATCTCGCCTCCTTATGGATCCTCGTGTGAATGCATGACCTCGAATCGATTTCGATTCGTTCAATCTCGCCGATAGTCATACAGTAGAGCTCCACAGTTAAGATCGGCATCATCCACCCACATCGGTTCATCATATCCCTTCCAGAATACCAAGAATTCACGCAAGGTACGTCCATATCGCGTACGCTTCCCAGATCGCATGTCTACGATCTTCTCAACCTCATATTCATCGTTGTCCATATCACGTATCCAGCCGTCCTCAGGGAACAGCGCCTCATCAAAATCATATCGATCTTGATCTGATATTGTCAACCGCATCTGAGGACTGTCCGGGAATTGTCGTGCATGCTTGATCTTAGAGACATGTACCACCGGGGAGAGTCGATATTCGGTACCGGCGATCTCGAGACGCACTGCATGTTCATCCACTAATTCCAACACAAGGAAGGGACCGTGCCACATATGTGCCAGCTTACGCGCATATCCTTCCTGGACCCGATCTAGGTATAACCACTACTTGAGCCCCAACTTCGATCTCATGTATTCGAACAGTTTCATTATGTCGATCTGCCCTTTCTGGGATCGCCTCACGTAGTTTCTCGTTAACTTGCTCACGGGCCAGCTGATATTGCTTCTGGATACGATATCGCCATCGACGGGGTTCATGATCTCACCTTCTCGTTGATCCTAAGGGCACCATGGCTTCTAGCGTAGATCGGGGATCCCAGCCGTGTAACAAATTAAATGGGGTATCTCCTCGGACGCGACCTTGGGTAGTATTGAGTGCGAAGGTGAGGCGCTCCGCATATTCACCCCAATCGCGCTGATCGATATCCTCCACATACATCTTGACTGCACGTGTCAATGTTCCCACCATCCTTTCGGTTGTACCGTTTGGTTGCGGGCGGTATGCCATTGTTGCTCGCTGTCTCTGTCCCACCATCTTGTTGAACGATCTGAAGAAGTCAGACATAAAACCGGGTTCTCGATCATGTCGGATAGCCTCGCCTGCACCGAACCGTCGAAACACACATTCCTCATAATTCTCGGCGACGGTCTGTGCTGCTCTTGAGGGCTAGCCTTCGCAATCACATACCCAGTGAATAGATCGATCCAGATCAGCAACTCGGTGTTTCCTTTGTACGATCTTGGTAACGACGGTATATGATCCATGCCGATAATCTGGAACGGGTACGTAGCTTGTAAATTGCAAGTCGATTCCCCATGGATCGTAGGTTGACCTTTTCCGTCTCGCAGTCTATGCACTGACCCACATAGCGTTGTACACTCTGATATAACCCGCCAGTGGAAATGAGCTCTGATCTTGTGGTATGTCCTTCCAATACCTTGGTGGCCACCTTCCAGACTCGAATGATAGTGGTGCATAAGATCGTTTTGCAATGTTTCAGGCACTACGAGCTTGGCCACAAGATCGTGATCTTCGTCGGACTGCTTGATCGGCGGAAAATAGAACAATAAACCTGACTCATCTGTCTCATAGCGATCTGCGATCTTAGAACAGCTTTTCGCTTCAACCGACGTAAGATCGAGTACGTCCCCTCGCAGGTAGGCCTTAAGATCGACGATCTTTTTCTCCTCATCTTGAGTTCGTCTAATACGCTCCATCCTCATTCTTTGCACGACCTCTTCTTGTAACACCTGACGACAACATTTCTTACGCGATCTTGACTGTAGCTGCATCATCCTTAGCTATTAGCAACTCATCCAATCTATTGAGAGCCATAAGATCTTGGCGCTCCTCTTTTTTGACGATCACAACTCCACTTTCGCGACGTAATGCGGCGCTCGTCACACTGTCTGCACTTTGATTCCAATCTAGCTTCATGTGTAGGAACTCATGGTTGGGCCAAGATCGGAGACGATCCAGTGCTTGGTGCCGTAACAACGTTAACCCCGGGGCTTTGCATTCGATCTCACCCTTCATTTGTCTGATCACAAGATTAGAATCTCCACAGATAATCAGGCGTCCCCTGTCCATATCTGACAGGAGATCGAGGCACAGAAGCAGCCCATGGTACTCGGCCTCATTTACTTGTACTTCGATGCTGCTGAGATCACTGTCCATTCTGGTAGGCTCCACTGTAATGAGGCGGGTGAACGCCTGAATCGTCCAGGTGTATAGTGGTGCGCGTCGTCTTGAACGGCCGTCTGGGTCTCCGCCGAAACCCGCTTCGCTTCCAAGGAAGCCTGATGCTTCGCAGTGTTTGCCTTCCTCGCAGCTCGCTCAACCTCTTCCAGCGACTCCGGCTCGGGCGGTGGCAACCCTTGGACCCTCCGGGACTGTCGCGACGCCTTCACGCGCTCGCGACCTCCGCGTCCCCCTCGTGTGCTTGCACCTCTTCCAGCTGCCATAGACACTGGTTAAGAAGTTAATACAGCCAGTAACCTAGACTTCAAATATAAACAACTCTCGGTGAAATTCCTGGTTCGAATCCGGGCACGCGCACCAGCTGTGACGAGGCGGGTGAACGTCTGAATCGTCCAGGTGTATAGTACGCGTTCCAGATGGGAACTCCGTTTGGGGTATTCCAACTAGAACAACATCGGCTAAATTACTTCAACCGAGGTGGCGTGTGTCCTTGTGTCAATCCCTATAGGTTCGTTTGTCTTCGTAACCAGGGAAATGCACCGCGGGTGAGTTGTCTTCTAAATGTAGGTCTTGGTCGCAGGGCCAAACGTAACTTCTTAATACGTAGCCTCCGCAGCAGTTAACCAGATATAAACAATAAGCAACTAATCAGAGTTATATACAATATGCAGCCTTTCCTTATTCTTTCGGGCCGTGGAAAGGTCGGTTACTTCACTAGTCGACTGGTCGCAATTCCGGGATACTAGTCAATCCCGGCCGACCTTCTTCTAAACGCGCACCACTCCCGATATAGGAGAAATTAATGTAAGCAATACAATCCCTTCACTCAACAGTACTTTCGTTCAAGCTCTTACGTTGAGACTGATACACCAACGCAAAAGGTAATCGGTTGAGAATATGAAATGCGGGACCCCTTTCGGAGAGACAACCGCAACTAAGATATGGAATGGCGGTTCACTCCGAATGGTGGGTAAGTCACACCCGGTCCCCAACCCAATGTGGCCTAGAATACTTACGAGAGCTCCACGTTGGATGCCTTACCACACGCGCCTTCACACCACACCTAACCAGGCCTCGTGGTATGCTTCTTCAGGCAGGCTGGTCCGGGTCGCTTGTGGGTTTCTCGGTAAAACGAACTCTGACTATATGTTATCTGTCCTATCTCTAGCTTCACTGTAATACATGCATGCACACTTTAGACTTACTTTCAGTATACCTTCGCTTGTGTCATCATTGATGAGTGTTTTCACATTCAGTGTGTCTTCGTCTGCGTCATCATTGATGTGTGGTTGCTTGATCTTGGGATCTGTCGACTCTTGGTTCTGGCTGACTGATGATTCTTCTTCGACTGTTCTTCAATACTTCCTTGCACAGAAAGCAGATCTTCGTCGGCTGACTTGGTGTAGCTATGGTGAGTCTCTTCATCTAGACTTGATGCGTCCAGACATCTTCGTTCAGACTTCATCTCTTTCTTGGACCATCTTGGCCTTACGCTTGGTGACAGTGGTATTTGGTGTACTCCAATGGGGACTCATTGCCTTCATGTACTTGTATGAGTGTGAGGCCGTGTCAAGACTAGGT
The DNA here is from genome assembly GCA_008079305.1 of Phytophthora palmivora. Lineage (NCBI taxonomy): Eukaryota > Oomycota > Peronosporomycetes > Peronosporales > Peronosporaceae > Phytophthora > Phytophthora palmivora. The sequence continues at coordinate 64,077 of VOQZ01002013.1, forward strand.
GGCTCATCAACTATACTTGGTTGAGAGCTCTTCCGCGCCTTTTGAGCATAACCTGTCGTCGGGAACTTGGTACCATCCAGACTCCTTCGTCCGGGTTCTCTTACGTTTGGGATACCTGGGTCCTCCATGGCCTTCCCACACTCCAATCACTTTCCATAACCCATTTGTCACCCACTTGTCACACGAAACTGGCCTTCTGATCCACCAATGAGGACCCGTTTGGGCGGGGCTCGGAAAAAAATCCAGAGTCATATCGTGTCAACCGCCCCTCTGGTCTTGATCCGTCATTGAGCCATTCGCCGAATTGGTTGATCATGAACAGACAGCACGCCAAACGCAGGTCCGGCCGGAGAGTTAAGTTCACCGTGGATCCCGCAGGTACTCTGCCCACTCTGGCGTCACTTCTCTGCACCCTTCCGCAGCCAACTCATTTTCCATCAGTCTCTCGGTTAGATCCGAAGTCAAGAACCATTCGCTCACAGCAACTTCCTCACACGAGAACAAACATCATGGAGTCCACGTCGTCCAGTAACCCGTCGCTAATCACAGCACAACTTCCGCCTGCGGACACCTCAATGGAGGACACCGGGGCGGGTGCGGGTAACAGCGGCGGCCTACCACCCGGTAGCGACGTCCCCGCACACGAAAGCTGTAACTCCAACGTCGACGACAACGACAACAACACTAACAGCTTGGAGAAAGATGCGAAGGTCGACAACTCGGAGGCTGCCGACCCTACGTCTCGTGACATCCCAGATTTCTCTAAGCAACCTTCCGGTGATAGCCAGTCGAAGCTGAACGACGTTCCCTCGGCTAAGGACGCTTCTGGGGCTTCATCGGAGACAACGCATCCGATCGGCGGGCTGATAACGTTGGACCAGTCACACAAGCTCGCTATGACTGGCATCTTGCCCAAAGACGGGAGCAGTACTGCTGATGACGGTGAGAAGGCACCTTCCCGCTATGTGTTACCCACTCCGCGAGGTTTGGATGAAAACACTTTCCTAGTCGGCGTTCCTGCGCACCCAGCTGCATATCGGGCAGGGGCCTATGTCCAAGACGGGTATGGTGGCACTGAAGCAATGATGGTCTTTGATGGATTAACCAACCAAGACCTGGATGATCTCGGCAGGATGCTTAGTAATCACGTGGAAGTCCGCGAGATGACTCTCCGTCCATATGTGGAGCGTGAACCCCGTCAGTGGTCAACCTGGAAATCACTCTCAATTCGCTCTCTATGCGTCGGGATATGGCATCAATCCTGACGCAGTTTCCTTTCGGGCGCTTTGCGGAGTGGTTTTTTTATACTGTCTCCCTGCTACACCGCGTCCTCGAGTACCATCGGAGCCAAGTTTCTACCTAGTGTTCGGGTGGAGTCACCATTCAAGACACCGCCCTCAGGTCCAAATACGACAACCTGTGTCGCGACTTCGGTTTCTTGGAGAAGTATCGGGAACAGGAGGCAGCGGCTGTCCGGGCGGAGATGGAAACCATCAAGGCCAATCTGGAAAGCGATTTTGGTAGCATGGCCGAAGAACGCGCTGCGTTAGAGTCCCGACTGAATGACCGCATCCAAAAGCTGGGAGGTCAGTTGGAAGACGCCAACAAGACCATTAGCCGGTTGAAACAAGATAATCGAAGCGCCTTGGACGCGGTTAAGTTGATGGCGTTCCTAAATGAGCACGGCAACAACGTTCGCGGTCGTTGGCCTCGTCTTCGGCACCTCTTTCGGCACATCCAGAAAGGAACAACTCCTCCGGCTTCTTGGAGGACTTGGGTCACAGTGGAGACCGTGGATAAGCCTTTCCGAATGGTTCCTCCGTATCCAGGGCCACTTCACCCTGATAGTGAGGCAAGCGACGATGAGGGAGCTCCCGGTGGAGATGCCTTCGAGCAAGAGGAGAAGTCCGAGGACCGCCCTCCACCGTCTGGGAGTTCGCCAGCGTCTGATGCCAAGGGCACACCATCCAAGTCGGAATCAAAGTCCCAATCTAAGTCAAAATCTCCATCCAAGCAACCGGCAAAGGGTCCAGTCAGGCAGTCGCACCCGACGTCTCAACTAATACGTTTGACATCCATGAAGTCTCAGGATGGGGACGTCGAAGTGCAATCCCGTCTGTCTACTCACCCGGAGTCGGACAAGCGAGTTCTCCTACACGACGGGCATCTCAAGTACAGTACCCAGAACATCGCTGGATGTCTCCCGGACTTCGTCGCTTGGAGCGATCTCTGCAAGGATGTACTCCTTACCATGCAGATGAGCTTCGGGTATGCCCTCTCTGTCGAGATGATGGGCGAAGACAAGATAGCTCATCACCGGTTCCCGGAAGCATCGCTGGTAGAGATGCTCATCCAGATGATGTATCACTGTTGTCTGGACGAGACCATGTGGACGAAGTACGTCCCGGAGTATTACTACACGCTGGCTGAAGTGATATTGAGGAATCGATTGGCTCGTGGTGTGTACCCTCCGGAATGGCCAGAGCTCTGTGACGTCATGAAAGACTCGTTGAATGCTCACGAGACCATTGAGATCGAAGATTCGGGTGAGAAGGATGATCCAGATGATGAGGACTGCGCGGACGACGCGGATGCTGATAGCGATACACCGAGCAGGACGTCAGCTACGGGTAGGAAGCTATTGTTCTCCTTCTGGTCATCCGACGAAGACGACGAAATGCCCAAACCTAAGAGCAAGTCTTCATCCAAGCGGGCTCGACCTTTGTCCACTAGCTCTTCTGACGCCAGCACTGACTACAGCAGCAAGTTACTCCTTCCAAACATTTGCGTTCTTCTCAATCCGGGAGTTCTGCGAAGTCCAAGCGATCTCGCTCTGGTGCCGAAAGGACCAAGTCTCCTCTGGCTATGAAGAAATATCGAGGGTTAACTAAGTCTGAGCTGGCAGAGATCGAGATTCCTGCTCGCGGTGTCGTCTCTTGGCGTCGTCGTGGTATTCTCACTCGATTCTCTCCGGTCAAAGATGTCGCTGAAAAACAGACCCCTGGTTTTCCCGACTACGCTCCCCAGATGACTGAGATCGTGCACCTGAAGGATAGATGGATGCCGATGGAGAAATCGTACCGGAAGTTGATGGCTACGAAACCTTCGAAATAAATGTCCAACCGAGTGAAGACTCTATACTTCCATGAGCGTAAGAAATTGGCACCCGTCGCCATCCGTCTTCTGGATGAACACTTAGCGTACATGCGCAAGCATGCTCGTGCCTTCTACGAAATCCTACACTGGTTCACAATGAAAACCAAACCTGGGAGGGATGAAGATTGTGATGATCCTTCGCTTTACGATAAGTCCGCGACACTCCATCTGGAACGCTTCAAGCGTCACGAAGCGGTCGGTCGTCCCTTCGAGTCCCGCATCACAAAGTTGATCAAGCGTGGTCTTCCAGCAACGATGGTCTGGGAGCCAGGTTTTTGGCTCTACCCAACCAAGGTTTGTCACTTGTACTTGATGGACTCCTCTACCAGGAATAACCAAGGAAAGCGATACACTCTGGAAGAGCAGATCAAGTTGGTGGAACGCGAAGAATTCAGCCGGACTCAGTGGACTGCGTATTGCACTGACGTCGATCGGCTAGCGCACGTTCCAATTGAAATTCGTAATATGGCCATCCCAGTCGAACAACGTTCGGCAAACCCCATTTCTACGCCACGCGCTACTATCCTCTAAGTCTAGGGTGCGCCCCTTACTTGGCTTGGCGCCTCGCTTCACGTATTGCATGTCTAACACTACTCATTGCACTTCCTTCATTTTCTGTCTTCATTGCCAAAGTCAAAACTCCATCCCATCAACCCCACTTTTCTCGTCTCAGATCCCAAACGAAAAAATCAATTCATCAATTCCGTAGTCACACACACGCCAATCCTTCGTTCATCCAAAGTCATACTTCGAACCAACACCGTCCCATGCCTGTTCGCCCCAGTCGTTGCCGGCTGAAGTTGCTACAGTCTCGGGTGGTCTTTCCCAGCTTGGATGGCCTGGAAAAGAGCTCGAGCATTTGCGCCTTGGTTGAATTCATAAAGCAATGCGCCACAACTCGACTGTGATACTGGGAGCCACTCTGGTTCATCGTAGCCTTTCCACTTGATGAGATATTCGCGGATGCGTTTAGATGTGCGAGTCCGCTTGGACCAACGGAGGTCTAGAATTTTCTCTACCTCGTACTCGTTGTTCTGGTTGTCAGCTTCCCAACTATCTTCCGGGAGTAAAGCTGCATCAAAATCATTATTTTCATCGACTTCAACTTGTAGAGTCGGTCGTCGTGGGAACAGGGCTCACGGCTTTAGACGACTAATGTGGACCCATGGGTTAACACGGTAACCTGTATCGTCCACCTTGAGCTTTACCCTGAAATCATCTCGCACTTCGACAATTCTGAATGGACCACGCCAGCGATGATCCAATTTGCGACTTAGCCCTGGCTGGACTTTCGGAATATATAGTCACACAGCTTCTCCGACGGCGTAACCTGCCTTAATTCGTTCGGACAGCTCTTTCCACTTCTGAGTCTGAACTGCGGCTCTCTCTCGCTTTCCGTTGCAGATCTTCAGCACAAGCTTGTACGTACCCGTAGTCTCGTTGGATCTTTCTACGCCACTCGTACGCCGTTCGCTCCGGAACACTAGATGGCTTGGGCCCCAGCATAGCTAGGATCGTACTCTTGCATCCCACCCGTGGACCAAATAGAAGGGCGTATCCAAACGAGTCGCATCGAAAGAAGTACTCAACGCGAACATCAAGCATTCTGCATGGTCATCCCAATCTGATTGGTCCGCTTCTGTGATGTACGCCCGGACACTTCGTATTACTGTCTGAACTGAGCGCTCCTGTTGGCCGTTAGCCTGTGGCCGGTATCCCAAGTAGCGCGTTGTTTACTCCCAAGCAGGTCTCGAAAGCACTTAAAAACCTCGCTCATGAATCTGGGATCCTGATCGTGGCGAATCGTAGAGCTTGCACCGAACCTCTGAAAAACACGTTCTTCATATCCCTCGGCGACATCCTGAGCAGTTGTTGAACTCATCGGCTTGCACATGACTATCCAGAAAAAACATGTCTTGAAAGAGGAGTAGAAATGTGTTCCCTCGTTCGGACTCTGGAAGATGCGTGACGAAATCCATGGATACGACTTCAAACGGCCTTGTCGGCTCGATGTTTCCTGGGGAGGGACCCTGGTTGAACGGCCGACCTTTGCCACTAGCACAATCAGTGCACTCTTTCACGTAGGCCTCAACGTCGGCGTACATTCCCAGCCAATAAAATTCTGTGCAGAGCTTCTGGTGGGTACGTGTGATACCCTGGTGTCCTCCTTGGAAGTACTCATCGGCGTAGTGGAGTATATCCGAGCGGAGGGACTGGGGTACCACTAGCCTCAACTCATCCGTGTGACTCCTTGGCCTTCCTCGAGCGGATCACCTCAGGCGATGCAATACGCCTCGAACGTCCAGTGCGAACAATTCTGCCTCTTTCGAGATCCGCCGGATCTGAGAACGAGAGAAATCCTCTAAGTCACCTCTCAAGATCTTCTTAAGGTTCATCAGATGACTGTCTCCGTCTTGCTGAGCTTTGATACGTCTCCACCGTTCCGCTTGATACTCGACGGGCCCCATAGGCTCCTTTTGATCAGACTCCTGTCGGTGTTGACTACGTGCTATCGCAGCCATAACCCTCACGGGTGCCGGTAACGGTGCGGGATCTGCTCCTGGGTGTGTATCCTTCATGACTTCGGCAGGGGGCTCCTCTACGTGGGCCCCCGTTGCTTTCTTCCGAGGAATCTCGACAGGTTTCATTATCTTTTCCGGTATCATCGAGACTTGTTCCAAGTGCATCAACTCGGCTGGGTCACTTACAGTCCATGCTTTGCCTAGTGTCAGGGTCTTGGACGTGAGATAATCCGCCGCCTGGTTGTAATCACACTTGACATGAACCAACTGGATTGATTTGAACTTCTCCTTCAAGACTTCATACTCGGCTAATCGTCGTTGGAGATTTGGCTGATTGCAGTTAATTAATCCTTGAGCTTGTTGGATCACGATCCGGGAGTCCCCAACGACTACTATTTCAGAGATGCCTCGATCAGACACAAGGGTCAGTCCCTTCAGTAAGCCGTGGTACTCAGCGTCGTTCACAGTGACATTTTCTAGAGGGAAATCTTGGGCAGACACGATATGCCAACCAGGGAGTTCCCAGATGATACACCCGCAACATCCTTGGCGAGTAGAGGTTTTCGCAGCGCCATCAAAGCTCAAGACATACCCTTTGAAGTCTTCTTCTAACATCTCGACGCTAATCGCAGGGGGAGGTTTAACTCGCCCCTTAGTAGGGATGAGGGACTCCGCAATCTCATCTAGGTGTTCCCTGGGCGTGATGCCTGCTCCTAGAACTGCGGCCAAACCATCTTCGTCTCGCTGTACCTTGCATACTTCTAGATCCCAGTGAGATAGTATGAGTCCCCATCGAACACATCTTCCCTCAACGCTTTTGGACTTCAACAGCCAAGATAACACGGAGGGCTTCAAATACATCGAGGACCCGCATCAACGCAACAACTTCTTTCTCCGCAGCGTGGTATCGGATCTCAGACTCATTCAGAACTCGGCCGGTGAATCTGACTGGATGGATCACTCCATCATACTCCTAACCAAGGACTGCGCAAGCTGCCCACGGGTTGGCGTGAGGAATGATTACAAATGGTCGAGTCCGATCCGGGTGTCTCAACAGAGGTGTAGACACTATCTTTTGCTTGAGAATCTTGAATGCCTCTCTGGCTCGGGTCAAGTCACGTCTAGCCTTGATCTGCTCGTCCGTCAATTCGTAAAGCACAGCGGCTATAACTGGGAAATCTTCGATGAACTTGTGATAATAATTCAGACATCCAAGGAGCGACTGCACGCCTTTAAGCGTTGACGGGAACGGTAGATCTTGGACAGATGTCGTCAATGTACGAACTTCGTCCAAGAACCGGTCCCATTTGGGGCGGGGCCGGAATATTCCGCTTGAACACCGTCATGTGGTCCGTTAGAATCGGGACTTCCTGATCCGCTCCCGACGTACTTCGCTTAACCTGATCCAAGTTTAAGAATACATCTGAATCCACTAGCTTCTCTTCTTCGGGAGGTAATCGGACGAAACCCCAAAGGCAGTTATTGATGACTGCTTGGTATACCAGTGGCGCATTCTTCAGCCCGAAGGGCATTGTTACCCATTGAAAATGTCCAAATGAGCACACGAAAGCCGAAATGAGCTTAGCTCGTTCGGTCATCCTTATTTCCCAGAAACCAGTAACCATATCTAGCGACATAAACCACATCGTTCTCTCGGACCCAATCAAAAGATCATCAATCAGTGGCAACGGGTAATTAGACAGCTTGATGAAACTGCTCACCACACGGTAGTCAATACACATCCGGATGTCCACTCCATTCTTCTTCAAGACAATCACGATAGGAGATGCCCAAGGGGACTCCGAAAGTTCAATCAGTCCAGTCTCCAATAACTTCTTGAGTAGTTCATACACTTTCAAGGCGAGGTGTGGTGCAACCAAACGTGGTCGCTGTGCCACTGGTTTGGCATCTCCCACGTCTAGATCACATACTTCTCCTCTGGCCGGCGCAGGCGCAGCATTGCCGTCTCCCAGAAATATCTTCCGATGATGCTCCAATATGGTTCGCAACTTCCAATCTTCTGTCGGTGTAGTCCTCCCGGGGACACCCACATCTGCTTTCGAGATATCGCATTCGGGGCTCAAGTCCTTCAATTCTGGAAGCAGCGCAAGTTCATCTCGCAACTGTGACATCCGCTCACTACCCTCATGAATGTACACTCTGGGTTCCAAGTCGAGATCTTCCTGGTTGACTCGCATGCACCGGGCAAACTCGGCTTCCAACTTCGCTATCGGTGTACTTCTGGGCTCCTCAGTCGGAATGTTCTCACCTTCTCCAGAGACTGGCAGAGATATAGGATCTGAGTTGGATAACTCAGAGTCCGACTCGGTCTGTGTGAATGCGTCCCTGGACTCGGTCGTCTGGGTTGACCCATTCGCCTCAGTCCTGGATTGTTTAACCCTGTGTCTGGGTTGCTTACTCGTTGGCTTCTGCAACTGTGCCATCCGAACCGTGGTTCCCTCAGGCCTTGGCCTCAGCAGGATCTTGGATGGCCACTGGTATCCCGGGCTCTCGACACATGGAGATTGCAACGATTCCTCGTAGGCAGCGATCCTACGCTCGAGTCTTCGTCTTTCAGTGGACTTCGTATTCTCGTAGATAAGCTGCTGCCACTCCTTGTACCTCGGGGACCCTGGACGGACTTATAGTCCGGCCCGTGGGAAATGTCCATACTCCACAATCCTTGCCACTGACAAGTCTGTCCCGATCCAAAGCATCGACTGGGATATGTTCACGACTTTGACTGCGACTGACCAGGACTTAGTAGCGTAGATGATCTGCGTCACCCACCGGTCCCCACGGCCAGCCCAAACGACTTCGCGCTGTGGATTGCTCTGACCATACCGTATCTTGACGATGGCATGCTCCCCCGGTTGCAGGTAGGCATCACGCTCGGGTCGTACGGGCAAATCCAGTCCAACATGGTCCCGATCGGAACCACCGCACATCATGATGGCTTCTTCATCTGGGAGCTGTACAAGCCCCTCACGCACACACAACCTTACTCCGGCGGCACACATGAAATCCATCCCTAAGAGCACTTCTAGATCTTCACCGATGTTCGTCAACCAAACTTTCATGACATACACCACTCGCATTCCCAGTGTGATTTTGTCCATAGCCGTCGCAGTGATATACGTTTGGACTCCGCCCAAACCTGATACTTTGATCGGATCCGGGAGCATCTGAACCTTTAGTTTCAGCCTACGCGCAAGGTCCAAGCTAATCATGCTTTCAGACGTTCCTGAATCGAGTAAGATTCGGGTCCGTTCGTTATTCACTATTTCATGCACCATAGCAACGCCGTGACTATCGCTTGACTCATGGTTTTCCCACCATCCATACTTCTGACCGGGTTGTAATCTAAACTCAACTGGTAGATCATCCTCAGACGAGAATGGATAGATATGGTCAGACTCGGTAGGCTCTCCTTGAATCATAGTCATGCATTGTTGGTTATCAGGTTTCTTCACTCTCAATTCTGGTCCGACATTCGCCAACACACACAATTCTTGGGGTAGCTTAAGCCCGGCGCGTTCTGGATCCCCATCCAGCGGGCTTGTTAGTTTAACTGTTTCCCCGGACTGTCCTTCATGTCCAGCAATTTCCTGAGGACGTCGGAAGGTAAGCCTGTTAGCGTGCCATTCCGAGCGAGAGCTTTCACGGCTTGCATCATCTCATATTCTTCACACTGGTCGCTGTGATACTTGCCACAATACGAACATGTACGGACCTTGCAGCTATAGCCTCGGTGGCCTCCCCGACCGCATCGATCGCACAACACGTCCTTCCAACAGTTTTTCTCTCTGTGGCCGAACTTCATACACTTCTCACAGAACTTATTTCGATCGGGATTGTCTCGTCGAGGTGACTGCCACCCCGTGTGGGGCGACTGCCATCCTTGCTGAGGGCTGGACTGCGGCGGACGCCATCCTGCATTCTCCATCGCACGATAGACTGCACTACGGATGTCTTGTTCGGACAACATGCCTGAGCATTGGTCTCCGGGTTGACCCCACAGGGACTCCTCGCTCGGCGACCTTTACCTCCGGTTTAGCGGATACTTCTTCCACCTCATCGTCGAAACTTACATGCCCTTCAGACTCCCATCCGCCTTCGTCTTCGCTCACACTCACAAATGTACGGCTTCTAGACTTGAAACGGGTCGGAGTCGCATCGTCTGCTCGGAAATCGCGCTTCTGCGATGAGGAACTGTCATATCCCCCATCAAGACCCAGTTCTTCATTCTGTTTCAGCACAAACTCCAAATCTTCCAAGTAGCGGAATCTCTGGTTGCGTAAGACAACTTTGAGCTGAGAATCCCTCAAGTTCTTTATGAACCGCTTGACGTGTTCATCTCGCTCCTTCTTCGACTTCCGGAAACGAACATCGGCCTTCACGCCAGCTTCATTGAGCCTGTAGAAGAACTCCAATGCGCTCTCAGACGACTTCTGTCTCATAGTGAAGTAGCGCTCGGGTTCGGATGTACGTGCCTTCAGATACATGCGCCTAAACTCTGTCGACGTCCACTTCCAGTCTTGCAGCACATGTTTGGGGAGTTGTCCTCGCTAATTACGCACGGGTGACGACATTTTCATCTTCAGATCACGCAAATTGACTTGGTCACTCCAACCCCCTTGTGCCGACATGTTAATGAACTTCTCCCACCAATTCTTCCGATCTCCAATCGAGGCCTTCTCGTCGAACATCCCCAGCGAGGCGGAGTTGATATACGGGCTGAAGGTGAACATCGTAGTCCCGTCTTTGGATGTAGGCGGCAATGCCAGGGATGACTTGACATCCTCGCCTAGGTTATCGTCAGAACTGCTGCTTGAGCTGCTGTCGGCTTCTGACTCTGAGCTAGAACTGCCACTCGAGTCTGACGGGTCATTACTCCGGTGAGTCTGTTTATGTGTCAACTTCTTCCGCTTGAGGCCTGTACCCAGCTTTGTGCTTCCTCCTGTAGGCGTCTTCGCCGCTGATTGAGGTGCTTTGGTTCGCCTTTGCGTCTTCGACGCTCCGGCAGCAGCGGCGCTGGCATGATTCTCGGAATAGCTCGACGAGGAGTGGCGTCTCGATGAACCTCGACGCGAACACTGACGGCGACTGTAACCACCAACGCTGGACTCTTCATCCGACTCACCACGTGATGCCCTCCGTTTGGGCTCTCGGTGTAACTTCCGGCTCCGCTTGGAATCCAGTGACCTAGACGACCGGGCACTCGCTTCCGAGACCACTTCCGTCATGGTGACATCATGCTGGTCGGGAAGAGCGACGAGTCCTGGGGACTCTTGGTGAATCAACTGGAAACCAGTCTCTCCTCCTTCGGCTACGGCCACATTCGGACCTTGGACGGTCATCGCCATCGCCCCATACCCAACTGGTGGCATGTGAGTCAGCGCGCTATGTCCGAATGCAGACGCCGCGGACGACGACGAGCTGTTCCTGGACACATACTGATCAGGACGTCACTTCCAGTGACGACACATCTGAGGTGCCAACCAAACTCGGGACAGGGTCCGAAGTCGTCCCTCTAGATGCATTGGCCCGTGTGGACTTCCCGATGAGGGTAGCTGCGACGGGAGTGACGCGAGCAAGTTCTCTGGTCGTGGCGGATGATGCTGCGGACGCTTGGACGACGGCTCTCCGATGGACGACCCACTTGACCTGCGTACAGACCGAAGACCGGCCATCTTCAACCGCAAGACATAGGTCCGCCCAAGGACAGCAATGTCAGACATCAATATATCTCCGTCTTCATCCTCCGCGTGGTATTCCAACACTGGTACACCCTCCGTCCTCGCTTGGTCCTCCGATGCCTGTCGAACACTAAACGTCGCACCTTCAACCAACAAACGCCATTCGACAAGTTCGGCAGCGAGTAATCGCTGCAGGTCTGTTGCCAAACTCTGCACGGCTTCCGGTGAGATCTTGGACGCTTGTGCTTGGAACCACTCAGGGATCAGGTTCCGGAATTGGAAACCCGCCTGAAATAACAGCGTCTGTAGATCAGCAACGCACTCCCTAGGCGAGAGTAACCCGAGTAGAACTTGGGCTCCAGTGAGGTCCTGAGCGGTTGCCAGATCCCGACGGATTGGGGCCATCTCCTCGATCCACGGTCGAGCTACATCCTCGGCCGCAGTTCGCGCAGCCAAGTACTTCGACGTAGTGAGCGCAGCATTCATCCACGCAAGCGAGTCCGGGAGAACTTCTGGCCAAGTGTACTCGACACTCGGCGGCGTCATTTGTCCGCACTGCTCTTGCTCCCACCGGGCAACTTGTGACGCAGCATAATCTCGCGACACTCGCTCCTCCGGCTGGTCTCTTGTCAGCTTCGCATGCACTTCCGCACCTCGGCCAGGCATCTCTTCCGGGACCGGCGACAGCGACGTCACTTGGATCCCCGAGTTCATTTCCGGCGACGCATCTTGAACGGGCGGTGAGGAGTCCGAAACTTGACCCTTCGCCCGGGGCTCTTCCACATTGGCGCCTCCCACAGACGCCTGATCGGGCTCATCCAGACCGGACTCACCCTCGACAGTCTTCGACTTGGGCTCTGACTCTCCGTCCCCCGACACTTGGTGCGCGTCGTCTTGAACGGCCGTCTGGGTCTCCGCCGAAACCCGCTTCGCTTCCGAGGAAGCCTGATGCTTCGCAGTGTTTGCCTTCCTCGCAGCTCGCTCAACCTCTTCCAGCGACTCCGGCTCGGGCGGTGGCAACCCTTGGACCCTCCGGGACTGTCGCGACGCCTTCACGCGCTCGCGACCTCCGCGTCCCCCTCGTGTGCTTGCACCTCTTCCAGCTGCCATAGACACTGGTTAAGAAGTTAATACAGCCAGTAACCTAGACTTCAAATATAAACAACTCTCGGTGAAATTCCTGGTTCGAATCCGGGCACGCGCACCAGCTGTGACGAGGCGGGTGAACGTCTGAATCGTCCAGGTGTATAGTACGCGTTCCAGATGGGAACTCCGTTTGGGGTATTCCAACTAGAACAACATCGGCTAAATTACTTCAACCGAGGTGGCGTGTGTCCTTGTGTCAATCCCTATAGGTTCGTTTGTCTTCGTAACCAGGGAAATGCACCGCGGGTGAGTTGTCTTCTAAATGTAGGTCTTGGTCGCAGGGCCAAACGTAACTTCTTAATACGTAGCCTCCGCAGCAGTTAACCAGATATAAACAATAAGCAACTAATCAGAGTTATATACAATATGCAGCCTTTCCTTATTCTTTCGGGCCGTGGAAAGGTCGGTTACTTCACTAGTCGACTGGTCGCAATTCCGGGATACTAGTCAATCCCGGCCGACCTTCTTCTAAACGCGCACCACTCCCGATATAGGAGAAATTAATGTAAGCAATACAATCCCTTCACTCAACAGTACTTTCGTTCAAGCTCTTACGTTGAGACTGATACACCAACGCAAAAGGTAATCGGTTGAGAATATGAAATGCGGGACCCCTTTCGGAGAGACAACCGCAACTAAGATATGGAATGGGCGGTTCACTCCGAATGGTGGGTAAGTCACACCCGGTCCCCAACCCAATGTGGCCTAGAATACTTACGAGAGCTCCACGTTGGATGCCTTACCACACGCGCCTTCACACCACACCTAACCAGGCCTCGTGGTATGCTTCTTCAGGCAGGCTGGTCCGGGTCGCTTGTGGGTTTCTCGGTAAAACGAACTCTGACTATATGTTATCTGTCCTATCTCTAGCTTCACTGTAATACATGCATGCACACTTTAGACTTACTTTCAGTATACCTTCGCTTGTGTCATCATTGATGAGTGTTTCACATTCAGTGTGTCTTCGTCTGCGTCATCATTGATGTGTGGTTGCTTGATCTTGGGATCTGTCGACTCTTGGTTCTGGCTGACTGATGATTCTTCTTCGACTGTTCTTCAATACTTCCTTGCACAGAAAGCAGATCTTCGTCGGCTGACTTGGTGTAGCTATGATGAGTCTCTTCATCTAGACTTGATGCGTCCAGACATCTTCGTTCAGACTTCATCTCTTTCTTGGACCATCTTGGCCTTACGCTTGGTGACAGTGGTATTTGGTGTACTCCAATGGGGACTCATTGTCTTCATGTACTTGTATGAGTGTGAGGCCATGTCAAGACTAGGTGGCTCATCAACTATACTTGGTTGAGAGCTCTTCCGCGCCTTTTGAGCATAACATGTCGTCGGGAACTTGGTACCATCCAGACTCCTTCGTCCGGGTTCTCTTACGTTTGGGATACCTGGGTCCTCCATGGCCTTCCCACACTCCAATCACTTTCCATAACCCATTTGTCACCCACTTGTCACACGAAACTGGCCTTCTGATCCACCAATGAGGACCCGTTTGGGCGGGGCTCGGAAAAATCCAGAGTGATATCGTGTCATCCCAGTATCTGGAACAGGGTGTCCCAGAACGCCCCTGTGAAACGCGGGTCTCGATCAGAGACTATGGTCTCTGGCAGACCATGATAGCGGAACACGCTATCTAGAAACAGCTATGCAGCTTGTTTCCCGGTGACCTGGTCACGTACCGGAGCAACATGCACCATCTTGCTCAAACTGCAGACAAACACCAATATGCCGGTGTTGCCCTTGTCATCGGCCGGCAGGCCGAAGACGAAGTCGAGACTCATCGACTTCCAGCAATCCCTTGGCAGAGGAAGGCTATGTAGTAGAGTCGAGGCGTGGCCCGAAGGCTTCACCCTCTGACATGTTTCACATGTCTTGACATAGTGTGCCACCCACTTATACATGCGGTGCCACCAAAATGTCTGAGAGACCATTTGGTAGGTCTTCTCCCGGCCAAGATGGCCACTTATCGGCGCATCATGCGCCTCTAGAAGTATGTCATACTTCAGATCCTCGTCGTTTGGAACGACAACCCGAGGAGGATCTCTAGGGTCTACTCTGTAATGGAGTAACCCATCGGCCAGCTCATAACGATGGAGCTGCGCCCGCTGTCGAGGCGAAAGCCTGTCGACTTTGGCGTCCTTGCCATCGGACAAGAACTGCACCAGTGGCGTGTAGTTCTCGTCCACCTGATACGCTAAGCGTATCCGATCGTATAGATCTGTCGTGACCCGACTGACATGAGCTAGCTCATAGTCAGGTCGACGCGACAATGCATCGGCAAGCACGTTGAGCTTGCCCGGCTTGTATTCAACGCGGAAGTTGTATTCCGCGAAGAATGACAGCCACCTCGCCATCCGCTGCGACAGATGCGGCGAGTTGGTGGCAGTCCGCAAGGACGCGTGATCAGTATAGATCACAAAGGGCCTCGTGCCCAAGAGATGAACTCTAAACTTGACAAGAGCGTACTTCATCGCAAGTAGCTCCTTGTCATGAACGGGATAGTTCCGTTCGGCGGCCTTCAGCTGCCTGGACTGGAAGGAGATGACACGTTCGTGTCCTTCATCGTCCTTCTGCAACAGCGCACAGCCTATTCCATAGTCAGAAGCGTCACAGACGACGCTAAATGACTTGTTTTCGTCCGGCAAGGCCAGGACTGGCGCTTGCTGTAAGCTCGCCTTGATGCTGTCGAAAGCATCCTGGTGATGGTGCTCCCAGACCCAGTCGGCATCCTTCTATAAGAGATCCGACAAGGGTCGAGCTAGTTCAGCGTACCCTGCGCTGTACTTGTGAAGATAGTTGGCTAAGCCCAACCACTTCCGGAGGTCCTTCTGCGACCTCGGGGTCGGCCAAGCCGCTATGGCCTTGACCTTCCCTGGATCGGCGCGTACGCCGACCCTGCTGACAAAGCAGCCGAGGACTTTTATCTCCTCAGCTGCAAAGACGCACTTGTCGATGTTGGTATAGAGATTGCTGGCTCTCAGGACCTCAAACACTCGACAGAGGTGCTTCAAATGCACCTCCATGGCCGTCTGACCGTCTTCGGCACAGATATGGACGAATATATCGTCAAAGTATGTCTGTGTGAACGTACGCAATGGTCTTAACAGTTGTGTGACCAAGCGATTGAACGTCGCTGGGGTATTCGATAGCCCTTGTGGCATCACGAACCACTCCCAGAGCATCCCGCTCGGGGTGCTCACTGCGGTGAAAGGAATGTCACTCTCCCGCATCAGGATCTGGTAATATCCATCTACCCGATCCAGGGCGCTATACAGCGTACAACCCGACGTGTTGTTCAACAACACATCCTTGCGAGGGATCGACGTCTGTGCCGGTACCGTCGCATTGTTCAGCTTGTTGTAAGCATGAACCAGACGCCACTTCCCGTTCTGTATACGAACGCAGAAGGTCGGCGAAGAGTGCGGGGACTTTGACTCCCGCACCATACCCGACTTCGCCTTCTCGGCGAAGAAGGCATCTATGACCTCGTACTTCTTGCGAGGCAGAGGCCACTGCCTCGTGACACAATACTTTGCGCTAGGCACGAGATCATTCTCGTGCCCTACTCCCCGAGCCGGTGGGAGTTGGGATGGTGGATGCTTCCACATCACCACGGAGAACTCGTTAACGAGATGATACACTGGATCTTCCGGGTTCTTGAGGATCTCAGAACCCAAGCGCGTTGCATGGAGCTTCGTGAACCCCTCCAGGACATCCTCGTTCATTACTGAGGAAGAGTTCAAATCTTCAGGAGAGGTCTCCGGCTTCAGGAGCACCATCACCGCAATCTCTCCGGCCTTCAACTCGGCCAGGAAGTCCTTCATGGACAGTTTCTCGAGGTTCAGCAGTGCTGACACCTTAGGCAGTTCCTCCAGATGGACGGCACCTGCCTTCACTTGACGACCGGACACGCCGTCGAAGACATGGTATTGTACTTCGACCGGCCGTGCCGGTGGAGTCTCAGACTCCGAGTGCTTTGTTATCCACACGGGAGGTGCTCAATGACACCTCCGCCCTCGCACTGGTCTTCTTGACCCCGCGTGGAACTCTGTTACCCACGCTAGAGACGCATACTGCGCTCTCAATCTTCTTCTCGGTCTCTTCGACCTCGTGTGGAACTATGTTACCCACACCGGAAGTGCCCTCAGCGTCCTCCCCAACAGCCTCAGCTGTTTGCGGAACTACGTTACCCGCTTGTGGACCTATGTTACCCACCTGTGGATCTATGATACCCACACAGGAGACGCCTTCAGCGCTCTCCTCAGCAGCTTCTGCTGCTTGCGGACCTATGTTACCCGCTTGCGGAACTACGTTACCCGCTTGTGGACCTATGTTACCCACCTGTGGATCTATGATACCCACACAGGAGACGCCTTCAGCGCTCTCCTCAGCAGCTTCTGCTGCTTGCGGACCTATGTTACCCGCCTGGTCAGTGCCGTCCGGCACTGTCACAGTCGAAGCCCATACGGCGCGACGACTCTCAGCGTTGGGACTTGCCGTCGTGGCAATCCCACACGCTTGGCAATGAGCCTTGGTCTCACGACCGGTTGCGAGGCTCACCGCAACATCTTCGTTGGAGTCCGTGACTCCCAGTACTTCTTCGGGCGCATAAGCGCCCGCCTTGGCGACCATCTCTGACGCCTCAGTCCCGGACAGAGGTGGAAACGTTACTCACCAAAGCTCTGTCGGAGACGGCAGGCCAGCTAGCCCCAGTGGCTTTGCCACGCCAATCGATCCAGAGCTCGTGCTTTTCGAGCCACGGCATGCCCAGGATCTAGTCGTACTTGTCCATGTCTAGGACAAGGAACGACTCCGTGCTGTCAAAGCCCTCAAACTGTACAGCCAGGTCCATACGGACCCCAGGTACGTTAACCACCGTACCATCGGCCAGTCTCACCGAGACCTGGCCCCTGCCTTCGCTTTCACGCAAAGCGTCGGCATACTTGTCGCCATTCCGCGCGACCGTCTGGCGTCGAGCAAAGTTCGTCGACGCCCCAGAGTCAATCAGGACTCTAAAGGGATCTCCATATCCCCGTACATTCGCGTGTACCACGAGCAGTCCGCCGCTGCTCTTTCTCGTCTCGAGAGCACCCAGGTTCTCAGGGGTTAAGCCTCCATGACGTGCGCCGTCCGCACTCCTACCATGGGGACTTAGATCTTCCCCAGTATGGCGCCCCGCCCCTACTGGTGACCCCAGTTCCCCTGGCTCTTGGGTCGTGGCTTCTGCCACGGACCCCTCGAGCCCCTAGGTTTGGAAGGGGACTTCCTTTGCCCTCCCGCAGGGCAGGCACGTTGCATGTGCCCGAGCTTCCCACATCCGTAGCAACGGATGGAGCTCTGTACGGCCGTACCCAGTTCCATGGGTACCGGCCCGGTGCTAGCTCCAGCTGCTGGAGCTCCTTGCACTGCGCCTGACGACGCATTGTGGCCTTGCCACACCGACGTAGGAGTACGAACCTGTCGGTGGATCTACTCCTCTTGGAGGGCAATCTGAATCGCCTCCTCCATTGTGTTCGTGTGTACGCGTAACAACTGTGTGTGGGATGGTCCCACCTTCAGGCCATCCATGAACACTGTCACCTTGATTTGTTTAGGTAGGGGGTTCCCCACCAGAGATGCTGCGAGTACTTGCATCTCCTGGATGTACTCATGCAGCTCACGCTTCCCTTGTTTACAGGCAAGGAAGCGCGAGCGCTGGCGATACTCATAGTTCGCCGGGAGGAAGGCGGCTCGAAGCTGTTGACACAGCTGAACCCAGGTTGTGAAGCAACCCGGCGTTGTCGCTTCGCGCGTGTACGCCCAGGTCTTCGCCCGACCTCCCAGGTTGGACAGGGCGAAAGCGACTCGAAGTCGCTCGGTCGAGATTAGAGCCGCGTCCATCGCGAGCTCTACCTCTCTGACCCAGAAGTGGAGGTTCTCCCCCTCCTTTCCCTCATAAGGATTAACCTTAAGCCTCAACGGCTTAGGTTGGGCTGGCTTCATCTCAGCCACGGGGGCCTGCAGCCCCTGTACGTGGGCGATAAGCCCTCTCTCGTACGTGTCGAACGCCTGGATGCGTCCAACCTGCTCGGCCGGCGTAGCAGCCGCCAAGCTTCGGAGGGTATCTCCTCCAAAGATGCCCGCCATCGTCCGGGCCGACTCAAACTGAGAGTCGGTCAAATGAGGGAATTCCCTCTATCTGTCTTGGCTTACCTTGTAGGAGTCACATAGAATTCAGGTAGTCAATCTACCCGCGTAGGCGTGGATTGACTACAAGTGCTACCAAGTGTGACGGGGTCACACGAGCACCTTGCTTGAGAAAGCGTGCTATTAAGAGTATACAAACTCCTAGTGAACGGCAGTTCACTAGTCCCTGGTCTTAGGGGACTCAATAGCCAGTTTAGCGTAAGTTTTAGACTGATTTATTTATAGTTAATTAGGTTCATTTGGCCTGTAATACAAACTCCTAATTAACTATACTTTAATCTAATTATGCATATAAAAGGTAGGTTTAATGCTATTGGTTGGCCCTCAGCCACCGAACCTACGTGGCAGTAGTGTGGTCCACCTCATAGTGTGGTCCACATCATAGTGTGGTCCACACCACTCCAACAGAGTATTAAAACAAATACCCACAGAAGTATATCTACTTCTAGAGGCGGTACCCTTTCTAGGGTACCCCTTCATGTAACCCCGTTACACTTTTGGAGCCTCTAGTTTCGGTGTGCTCACAATGTCGCTAGAGTTGGATGAAAGAATTGGAATGGTAGCTATTGCTTCAATGCAATAAACGGAGTTTAATTGAACACGAAAATGTGGTCCACGCAGTTTCCCACGGGATCGTTTGGACATTGTCAAATGCAGTATCGACAGTAGGAATATCGATAAAACCGGTACTGACAATATATGTATGCATATAAGGCTAGTTCGTCCAAATATGTATGCATTAAAAAAGCACTAGTTCGACCAAAAGTGTGTGTCCGAACTAGCGTTTTTACCTGTATGCACAAAAAAACGCTGGTTCGCACAGAAGTGTATGCATAAGAGAATTCGTCAAAAAGTGTATGCGCGGAAAATCACTCCTCTTTGTATGGTTTTCCGGGAGCCTTCCATAAAAGAAGGAGGCCAAAAGTCGACGGAGGAGTTGGCCATGAGTCGAGCCCGCGTGTACTGCGACGTGAACGAGACGCGCCCGCGCGAGTACTGGGACTACGAGACGCTTAATGTGGCCTGGGGGTGCGTTCCATATCTCTTTTCTCTTCCATGACCCCTCAGCGCTCCACTTCCCCTGAAATCTTTCACTTGGAGGGGGAGAAGTCGAAGTCGATCCCTGCATCGTTCGGCCGTGGAACGAGGGTCTTCTGTTATTTAATCCGAGGGAAGACTGACAACAATCTTGTTGTGACTGTGCAGAGATCAAGACAACTACGAGGTGATCCGCAAGATCGGTCGTGGCAAGTACAGCGAAGTGTTCGAGGGCTACAACGTCGCCAACAACTCGCGATGTGTCATCAAGATCCTCAAGCCTGTCAAGAAGAAAAAGATCAAACGGTGTGGCCTCCTGTTGAGCTTTTGTCGGTGTGTGAGCCATAAGAAACTCATCTTTGTATTGTCTGCTCTTGGTTCTTTGCCTCCCTTTTAGTGAGATCAAGATCCTGCAAAACCTATCGGGTGGCGTGAACATCGTCCAGCTACTGGATGTGGTGCGCGACCCACAGTCCAAGACGCCTAGCCTGGTGACTGAATACGTGAACAACACGGACTTCAAGACACTGTATCCGACGCTGAGCGACTTTGACATTCGCTACTACCTGTTCGAGCTGCTGAAGGCCCTAGACTACTGCCATTCTAATGGTATCATGCACCGCGACGTCAAGCCGCACAACGTCATGATTGATCACGAGAAGCGCCAGCTTCGGCTCATTGATTGGGGTCTCGCTGAGTTCTATCACCCAGGCCGCGAGTACAACGTTCGTGTGGCTAGTCGCTACTTCAAGGGACCGGAGCTGCTTGTGGATATGCAGGAGTACGACTACTCGCTCGATATGTGGAGTTTGGGTTGCATGTTCGCAGCCATGATCTTCCGCAAGGAGCCGTTCTTTCACGGTCATGATAATTGCGACCAGTTGGTGAAGATCGCCAAGGTAAAGGGCACAGACGAGCTGTTTGACTACCTCACAACGTACGACCTGGAACTGGACCCACAGTACGATGGTATCCTGGGCACACACACTAAGAAGCCGTGGGAGAAGTTTATCACACAAGATAACAAGCACTTGGTTTCACCCGAGGCTATCGATTTCCTCGATGGTCTGCTGCGTTACGACCACCAGGAACGACTAACAGCAAAGGAGGCCATGCAGCACGCGTACTTCCAGCCTGTGCGCGACGCGGCCGAGCAGAAGCTGCGTGGTGGCGCGCATCACACCGACGAGATCACCAGCGTATCCGACTCGAGCGCGTAATGTACGCTGTGAAGGTCATTCTGAAAAAGAAGAACTTGGGAGAGCAGAGGCCAAGCTGTTTTGCAGTAGACTTTGATCAGTGATTGTAGCCAGACATTGGTCAGCTCTGCAAATGCCGTCGCCAGCAGAGCAGCATGGTGAAGAGGTGCGAGCGGGACTAGATAACAGAGCGAGAACACAATACAAGGATATGTCACGCACAGTAGCACGAGCGCGAAGGGTAACCTACGCGGACGACGAGACTGGCGAGGCAGGATGGATACGTTTGCCTTCTTTGAATTTTGACGGCGTGATAGGAAGCGATAGCGTGAGTGCGGCGGTGTAACGTGTATACGAACTTTTACTTTCATACAACACTTGATGTCATTCGTTATTCCTTGGCGTCTAGATCTTGGCGAATGGCTGTGTAGTCCCTCGAGAAGAACTGGTAGGCATAAATGGTGGGGTTGGGAGGCCGATTCTGCAGAATACCGCGCACAAGAGCTCGCATGAGCTTGGCTACGTCCGGGTGGTCTCGCAGATACTGCTCATTGTCCATTCGGATCATGACCTGCATCACCAGAACGACCAACTAAGCACCAGAGCTCCCACAACTGAACAGTTCACTCGTCAACCTTTGCTTCGTTAAGCGCCGACAATTGCTGCGGTGTTAACACCTGCATCTTCTTCACGGGTTGCGCATCTTCATCCATGGTTAGAGCTTATGCTTTGCGTCGTTTCAGCCATACTTATTTTGTGTGGTATACACCGATCGTGCCATACTCACGTCAAGTATAAGTTCGGACACTGACCACCGCTCATCATAAACCGCAAAGTGCCGCAAGCTCACTTGACCCGCGTGCATATCCATCTCCCCAACTGAAGCATGTGGCGTGCCTGTCGTGTTGCTGCACTTCGCCAGCTGCGGAGTGACGCCGCTCGACTGTCTGTTGTCCGCGCACCGGTGGCGCATCCGCAGCTAGGCAGCGTCAATTACTACTTCACCAGCATCGCCGGCGTGGACCGCGACGTACTGCTCACTCGCTCGGCCCGCGATCTACGTGAGGAATTGGGGAATTCGCAGATCGGTGGTGTAGCCAAGGCGCTCAAGGGAGAACTGGCCGCCGCTATCGCGCGCGAAGACGTGACCAGTGACGAGATCATCGACCTGTTCACGGTGGCACAGAAGACACGCGCCACCTCCGTCATGCTAGATGCCTTTAACTTCTTGGAGACCAAGTACCCGTCTCACATCAATTTTGCAGTGTATGGTGAAATGTTCCGCATCTTGCAGCGCAAAGACGACTCCAAGCGCCTCATCGAAATTTACGAGACAGCCAAGCCACGCTTTAAAGCGGTCCCCGAGATGATCTACCGATTCGGTATTGTTGGTTATCTGCAAAACGATGACATGGACTTAGCCGTGAAGATTTGGCAGGAAATGTCGGATGCTGGTCATGAGACTACCAACGAAATCACGTCTCGACTTATGATGGCATATGCACGCAAGGGCGAAGTGGAGAAGGTTCAGGAGCTGTTTGAGTCAGTGGACCCCCAAATCGGCTATTGGCACGAGTCGTGCATTGACCGAGTCATCCTCAGCATGGGTATAATCGAGCAACCCGCCAAGGCGTTCGAGTTCTACAGCAACTCGAGTATGAAGCTAAACGGTGGCACGCTTATTGCATTGCTGAGCGTTTGCTACAACAACAACTGCAAACAGCAAGCTTCGGATATCTTGGCGAATCGCAAGAAATTCGATTTGAAACTTGATGCGCGGGGTTATAACCGTATCATGATGATACTGGAGTTCTTGGAGCGCAACGATGAGATTAAGGAAATTCTGGAGGAGATGGTGGGTAACAATGTGCGATTCGACACCAGAACGCACAGCATTATCGAACGCAACGCTGAGTTTCTGAAAGGTACAAATTTTGTTGCCGACCCGAACAGGAGCAAGGCAGCAGGTTTCACTTTAAGCCCGCGCATTCGTGAGATGCTTTCAGAAGGAAACTTTAGTGATGCAGCTGCGTTGGTAGATTCGATCGCAAAGCCTGTGGAGGCGTCGCACCTGGCAGAAGATTTTGAAGGTGAAATTCCTGATGGCGCCTTAATCGTTAGTCCTTCTGTTTCAAGAGATGCTGTGCGAGCCTACATCCAGACAAAGCAACATGACAAGGTGGCTGCTTTGATCAAGGGTTTCTCTGTGGTTCGTGGTAAATACGCATATGCTCTGGCTGAGGTCATTACTCATTATTTGAAGCTAAAAAGCAAGATGGGTGATGAGCTTGCATATGCTGCAAACAAGGCAATGCTTTCCCAAGGCGTTCGGATTTACCGTGTGGATGACACCCTGATGTTATTCCGTCGCTTTCACGATCCAGATGCTGCTATCGAGTTATTCAACCAGGTACTAGCTTCGTATTGGGGCTCCAATACTGCAGAGGACGCTGAAAATGAGCAAGGAGATAACGACACGAAGCCACGCTATGTGAATTTCAACATCGGTAAGGTGATCAACCTGGTCCTCCAAACGCTGGCAGAGAACGGCAGAGTGGCGGAAGCCCTGGATACATTTAACAGGTTAGAGAGCCGCGGCCTGCAGGTTGCTCAAGCCAACTACGTCACGATTCTAAGTTCCATGCGCAAGTACCTGCGTACATCCAACAAGAAGAACGATAAGGGCAAAAGGTGAAGTACGACATTGACAATGCCCAAACTGTGCTAAAGGATCTCAGAAGCCGTGGCTTGAAGGTTAACAGAGCAGTTGTGGGTTATTTGTGCCCTGCTTACATTGGAGCAAATAAGCAGCAGCGTTTAGAGTTGCTCGAGGCTTTTGCCGAAGCCCAGAGTGATTCAAACGACGGCTACATCTTGCCGCACATGTGCTATGAAACGCTCCTGAACTTTACGGCACAAGAGAGTCATGTCTCGGAAGTAAAGCAACTGTACGAGGAAGCCGTGGCTTCCTTGAACGAGAAAGAAAAGCTTGGAGTGCCGCGCGGCTGGCTGACAATCCTTATCACGAAGCTGACCAAGGATGGTAACATCGAAGAAGCTCAGCAACTCATGAAGCAAATGCCTGATGTGTGTGGTGGATACACCTACCGAGCAGTGGTGTCAGTGCTCCGCGGTGCATTGGAAGCCCAGAGGTCTGACATCGTCGACAGCACGGTGGCGGTCCTGGAAGACCGGGAATTCAACACAGGACTGTCTGATGCCTACGAGTTGGTACATTTGGCTCGAGAGAAGGATCTCTCCCTGAAGGCGTTGGATGTTATTCGTCTCTTTGAGAAGGGTAACCTGCAGGAGGTGGCTCCGGCTGAGGATGGCAAGGGCAATCTCGAAGCAGCTTTCTTCCGGCGCCAGCACCACGATGTCCACGCGCTCCAGAAGGTCAAGACGATGTACAGCGTAGCTCTGAAGTCATGCGAGCAGGGCGGTCACTGGAAGCAGGCGCTCGTACTGCGTGACCGGATGACCACACTGTTGGGTCAGGAAGCCATGGACGAGATTACCGCGAGTATGAGCGCTTCGCCGAGGAAGCAATCGGAGCGGAAGGAGATGTCGGGCCACGAGGAGGTGTAGATCGGCTCCAATAGACAGGGAAGCAGCACTTCGACCCTTACTATCGACGTTGCGATGGTAAATAGCGTGCTAGTGACACTGGATAGACAACATGATACTTCGTTACATTTACACTTGTCACGTGATGTTTGATTGGCTGAATTCCGATCGAGTCTCAAAAATAATGTGGCGACGGTTGGCGAGGAGCTCCATAGCAGCAGGCTGGGCATCAGCAGCGCGGCGTGTGGATGTCTCCCGACCACGTACTCACGCGCTAGTAGCCCCGCCATGTCTTGATCTTCTGTCTGTGTCAAGTCGAGCTTTCGTCTCCTCCTCCAACGCTCGCTACGAGTCGAGTACCAATAACATCAAAGTACGCGACGTCACGTTGCATGACTTGGTGCGGAGACCATGGATCGAACTCCAGGAATACTATGGACCTGCGGAGATGTCCAAAGTGCGGCAGATGTTGCCCTTGGTCTGGAAGGGGCTGAGTAGTGATGTGGTGGCTCCAGAGATCGTTGAAGACTTTTATGAGGCTTCAAGGCGCTGCAGACTTCCCAAACTGCAGCGAGACGTGTTTAGCTACATGGAGATTCACTATTTGCAGCGTATTCGCTTCGAGACGTATGGCCAAATGTTCACCAATCTCATGGATGCAAGGGACCCGAAGAGGATGCGCGCCATCTTCGAGTGTGCGATGACACGGTATGATCCAGAACAAGGTCAAATCCCACCCGAAATCATCTATCGCCTTGGAATTAGCGCTGCTATTGCGCTTGAAGATTATGAAAACGTGAAATTGTTGATGCGCGATATGGAAGCAAAAGGTGTGAAGCCCTCCATTGAAATTGTGACTCGAGTGATGGTTGCTCAGGCGAAACATGGCGACGTGAAGGTGGTGCTGAAAGCTGCTGATAAACTAAGTTTGCTAAACGAGGAGTGGCACGAGGCCGACCTGAATCGCGTGATTACAAGTTTGGGGATTGCAGGAGAACCAGATGCGGCCTTTAATTTCTATCGAATGGCTCAATTGCGCTTGTCCCCGAAGACACTAATGAAACTAATGACTGTATGCCATGCAAACTCGCGGCCGAAACATGCTCTCGCCATGCTGGCAAACCGCCGTCGTTTTGGACTGAAGATGCTGCCGTCACAGTATCCAGCATTACTTGAGATTATTGAAAAGTTGGATATTGGCGGTGCACCGACAAACGAAATGGCGATTATTCTCAAAGAGATGCGCGACAATAACATACCGTTCAACGATCGTGTACATGGTCTTATTGCTCGTAACCAGAATCATTTGCATGGAACACCGTTCATGTTGACTCCAGTAGTCTCAGAGCGCGGCGGCGAATTAGCACCGTTTGAGTCGGACGGCCAGTCACGAACGAAAGAGGCGGATATGCCATTGATGTCTGAACTGCTCAACGCGCGCAAATTCGCGGAGGCTGCGGCTATCGTAGATTCGTACATTTTACCCGTGAACGACGGTATCGATTCAGATGATGGACAGCGAGAAACGAAATTCCCAGATGAAGGAGCTACTATCGTACCACCTTGGCTGGCAGATATGGCAATCGAAGCGTACTCCCAAAATCACGAGATAGACAAAGTGCGCTCCCTACTACAGGGGTTTCGTGTGTACGTGGGGATTTTAAATACGCACTCTCACGTATCATCGGGCTTTTCGGTGGAAAGGGCAGGCGACGCGACAGTAAGATTGCGTACAACGCTTTTTTGGCTATGCAATTTCAGGAACTTCCGATTTTTCGCGTCCGCGACGCGCTTGTACAGTTCAAGCAAAATCAAGATACGAATGCAACAATGTTGTTGCTAAGACAAGTGTCTGGGCAGATTGCTGAAGCTCTAGAGAACACAAATTGCAAGGATACTATCGCTAATCGTCAAGAACATATGCGAGTGCTCGAGAAATCAGGCGAGCTCAACTTCGATCCTGCACGTGTAGTACGTGATGTACTGCGAGCCTTCTTGACATGGAAAAGGCTCGACATGGTTGTCGCTGCGTTGGATCAACTGGAGTCAGATGAAGTACCTATTCGACCAGTTGACTACGAGAACATCTTTAGCACGATGACCAAATCCACCGATATGGATGGCAAGCTGTATACAGCGGAAGACTTTATGACTATTTGGGAAGATATGTTACAGCGTAATGTACGACCCAGCAAGGCAGTTTTACGCCTGGTGATACCAGTGCTATGCGAGAAGGGGACTGTGGGTGATGAGGATCGGTTCAGGCGCAGGAAGATCGCAATGATAGAGGGATATCGACAGGCTGCAAATGATCGTCGTGATAACTACGTTTTACCAGTTGCTTGCTTTTCGACACTACTCGAATTTGCCTCTGAGACGGGGAGTGTTGAGGATGTGAACATTATCCACGCTGGTGCGGTTAAGACGTTAGAAGCAAACATGACTAAGAAGCATCACAGCCCAGCTGCTCTCAGCAAAATACTGCAGATGTGGAATGCGATTCAAGCAAGAAAGATGGCCGCTGAGAGCAGCACGCTTCTAGGACCCAGTAACGACGTGTAACTCAATGCGGCGAGTCCTTGACCTATGTTCGCCTTGCGATTGTCGTGCTATGTGCTCAAGGGCATACTGATCAACAGCCAGGTTACCAGCAGCACTCTCTGATGTAGATGGAAGAGCAGATGCAGTGGTTCATATAGATTGAGATCGCAAAATATTGTTGGGTGGATGGTACTATCCCATCATTAAATACTGAGCTTTTGCCCTCTTCATTTCTACAAGTCAACTAACCCATACTCTCGACCGATGTCAAGACCATGGATCCATCGGAATTCATCTTGCTGCCACAACCCGGGTGACTCACAGCGTGGTGCCTCCTTCTGCGCTCTTTCTTCTGCGCATCCAATTCGATCGTCAACGCGTCACTACTAAGCTCTTTGCGGTTCCGTAGACTAGGCGAGTCATGACCTCGTCAAACGAACGGCACCACCAGGTCTCCGTCGGCGGTACTTGATGGAGCCGACGCAGCCGAAGCGACCGTCGCGTGTGCGAAAAGCGTGCATGTGCACGTGGTCAATGCTGTTAAATGGTGGTGAATGGAATGCAAACTTGAAATCCGACTCAGTGTCGTCCTCGTCGGTGTGATCCTCTGTGATGTCGTGAGCTCGCTCTGCCTTTGAAGGAGCTAACATCACGGCAGGACGCGGCATTTCACGTAGCACCATGGCGGCCACCTCACGCATATGACGAAGCAGCTCTGCATCAGCAGGTGTGAGCTTGTTCACGTTGCGAATGTGTCGGCGCGGTACCACCAGAATGTGGCTGACGACCACAGGCGCCAGGGGACGGAAAACCACCACATCCTCGTCCTTGTAGAGGAAGGGTTCATCTCCAGACTGCAAAATCTCACAGAAGCGACAGTGTACCAGAGTGCCATCGTGTCCGTATGTGACGCCCTTTCGAGACACTGAGAACGCTGACGACGTCGAGGACAATGAGGAGGACGAGGCTGACGACGGGGACGAACACGGTGACGAACTGTGTTGGCGGCGTTTACGCAGAGACTGGCTAGGCTTGATGGACACGGGGGACATGTCCTCCGTGTCGGACCACGAGTGGTTTGTGTCGACGAGGTCTGCCCTTCGACGTGGTGTGACCTCGCTCGCACGCGAGGGCATCATAACAATGGTGGAGTCACTGCCGCGCAGCTCCTCGGCCACTTCCGTTTTGGTCTCTGTCGCGTGGAAGTGCGGAAAGCATGCGCGCAGGCGCTTACGAAGCCGCCTCTCTTTCTCGGGCTTGGCGCTCCTGCTGCTGGGCGCCGACATGACTGTGACCATGAGTCTGTTTCCTGCTCTGCTTGCTGTGAAGTAAAGTGGAAAGTGGGGGAATAGCCGGCGAATTCTGGTCTCTCACGGCAAAGCAACAATGACCGCCTGCCTCAGCCACCTGCTTCTCCCCTTGTTCCGTTACTCGATTGAGACTTGGCGACAAGTGAACGGCGCTGCGCCCTGCTCAAGTGCCGATCAAAACGATCTCTCCTGATGAGCCGTAGCCCATTCTTCATCTCAAAGTACCCAAATATCTTGCATTTGAGAAAAGCACTGGCAAGTCTTGGACGGCCGTGTGTGCACGGGGCTTTCCGCAGCGAGAGGTGCAAACGCATGGACTGGTACGATGGCAATAGTGATTCAGGCATCTGTCGCACGGCCTTCGAGCGACCTAAGCACATCGGTCTCTACCTCAGTGGTAGTATCAATGCCTTCATTACCCACTAGGTCGTCGTGCTAGTGAGCACCATGCTAACCGCTGAGTCAATGACTGACAGGGAGGCTCAACTAAGCAGCTGCAGGACTGAAGGTTCAATCGTGCTCCGAAGTCATGAGAGCACCATCCTCTGATGTAGTAAGCCATTCATTCTTCAAGCTTGGTGAATGCTCGACTCAGTTGCCCATAATGATGGCCCATTTATTGGACCCAAATGTACGATTACGGCCACCTAACCGCAGCGGTAAGACTCTGAACTTTCACTACCGCTTCTAATTGGCTGTTCTGTCCGGATACAGAGTGACATCCGTATAAGCGAGTGGAGCAACGCTGCCATTCCAACCTGCTGTTCACCTCCTGCGTTTGTCCACTGTGCTGATCCAAACGAACCTGAGTCGGGGCCAGCAAAGTTTGCTTACGGGGTCGGAGCCTGGGAGATTGGTGAACAACTCATTCTCGTTTCACGTAGTGACTTCTTGGGTAGCAAAACAGTGAGCGGTTTCCGCCGAGAGTAAAGCGAAAATCATTTTCTGCATGCTGGGGTTCCATTCGAGAAAATTCACTCGACCAAAACCAGTGATTCGTTCACATGAGCATGTGCAGTCCATGCCATTCATACCCAGGAAGCTACGGATGTCGT